>JAVQJS010135125.1:0-12189 GCA_036024795.1 Galaxias rostratus | reverse complement strand
CTCCAAGTCTTTAAGGGCAGCATTGTACCGTTTTTAGAGAGATTTTTTACACACTTTTCGATCTCGTTTTAAGTTGGATCCTCTTCTATGAAGAACATTTTGCTGCATAATGTTCCCTTAACAACTGATATGTTTCTAGATTTACTTGGTTTTTACATTCATTCTAGCCCACTGAAGTTGTCATTGAGTTTGTTGAACAGCTTTTTAGTACACGGAGCATTAACGACAAGTTAATGTTCTTACATCATCCATACATGCTCAAATGGGATGGAGACGTAATCCTGCTCTTAACCTTTGCCCGCCAACGACCCATTTTGATGCTCAAATTATTACTTCCATGGCCATAGTAAATGTCAAGGGTGAGACGTTGCCATTTGGTGGTAAAAGTCGGTGTATCGAAACACAATTGAATGGTTGTTAGGAAATAATCATAAAAAAATTGTCCAACGCAGATTCATATCTCTACAAGTGCAGTACATATTGTGACTGGCAATGTAATACTAATTAGATTACAGAAACTTTGAAATGTTGATTGCCAAAGCAGTTTTGGTATATCATGTTATACTTCCTATTTTCAGACCATATTTGGTGACAACAATGACGCTGTATTTAATTGTTAGCAGTCACAAATACTCAGGCAGTCATTGTATACATTACAAAGAAGCGTAGACCACAACAGTGCTATATTGCTTCTAAACAGATCAAGGCCATTTAGGCCTTTATCTGTTTGGCCCCACAGTGTGAAGAAACCTCAATATCATACCAGGGCCATCCGGCTGTAAAACAGGGGCAGATAGGCTTCCGTTTGATTGGGGCAACAGCAGGCAGTGTAGCATTGATAATCCTGTGTGTCTGAAGTCTGAACCGACAGATGAAGTGAGAACCTGAGAGATTGAGATGGAGATGAAGAGTTTACCATAAAGCCTAGAGCAATAGCACACAAGAAAATACCAAGATCCACAACAAGGGTTGAGCACAACTTTATTCAGGCATAGGGACTGCAAACACCTAGTGCAAACGCAAACACATACACACAAACAAACCCATACCCACAAGTATACAGACACACAAACAAACCTATACACACAAGTATACAGACACACAAACAGACCCATACACACTTGAGGCAAAAACCTTCTAGAAAGGTCCACATGCACACACAGATAGACACAAGAGCTCATTAGACACTGCAATGGGTAACCAGCTTACTTAGTGGTATGGTGACTAAACACAGACTTTTTCTCATCATAGGAAAACTAAACCATTCTCTGCAGAAACACGATGTAATCTTATTTATATTCCTGTTTACAAGATCACTTGTCCTGTTTACTCAATATGAAACTGAAAACCAACTGCTTAAACAATTTGACCCAAACAAACTCATTTTCAACTCACAGGGAGGGCTCCGTTCTCTCAAAGTGGGAGGGGGGCCGTGGTTGATGTAAAGTACACAAATGGGAAGTTAGAGGTTTAATATAGGCTTTCAAAGGTGGAGAAAAGAGTCCTCTCCTTAGGTTTAGTACCTTACCCCTTCACTCATACTACACAACAAGATCATCTCAAATTCCTTCAATCAGTTCATGGAGGCTGCCATCGTTGATGATCACAACCGGTTGTTCCTATGGATACGATTTATTCCGAATGGGATGGACGAGTAAATGAACCGACCCACGTGGGTGACTTTCCTTGGAGAGGTCACGGGTCAGAAAGGTTGGTTCAGCATGGACGATATCTCTAATGCCTAAAGGCCAGGACCGGCATGGTTTACATGAATTGCAACAACGTAAAAAAAAAAGGAAAGTATATATATATAAATATATATGAAAATATATATTGTGCAGAATATTTATAG
Organism: Galaxias rostratus; assembly: GCA_036024795.1. Taxonomy (NCBI): domain Eukaryota; kingdom Metazoa; phylum Chordata; class Actinopteri; order Galaxiiformes; family Galaxiidae; genus Galaxias; species Galaxias rostratus. Next base: position 10,337 of record JAVQJS010135125.1, on the reverse strand, counting down.
GCCTTTGGTGCCGTTTTGAGTCCTGCTCCACGCTGGGGGCGCCCAGCGTACTATACCATGTGATCCTGATACATTGTCTTGTACTATTGACTCGTGGTATGTTGGTCGGTTGGTTTTTCATGTCAAGTGCATTTTTCGCAAATAAATGCCTTTGTTTTCAAAATGAACTTACCTGTCTCTGGGTCTTTGTAATTCTGTGCCACATTCGCAGCGCCCCCAAAAGACACGGAGACCGCCTGTTGAATCGCAAAGAGAACTTCGTCCGTTTGACCTACGGCCTATCACGGCCCATCCGTCTTATACTTTTTCTACCACTTTTTCTTTACTTCTCTCCTCTCTCTTTCCGCTCCCCTCCATTTTTCTGCTGCTTGTGTTTCGACCTCGGTGTAAGGGGGGCCGGGTGTGTAATTTCTCCAGCCCCCCCCACCTCCCCCCCTGCTCCTAAATGACAACCTCATCTCTGACTGTCTGCGCTGTCATATGGAGGGATCACACCAGAGCCTGTCTGCCTGTCACCTGGAATCACCTCCATTTGCATTTAGAGTGGCTTGGGTCTGAGTGTGTGTGTGTGTGTGTTGTTGGTGAGAAAGGAGAGCGAGGAAGACAGATAGAGAGAGAGACGGGAAGAGTGTGTGTATGCAGAGACTGACAGCTATCGCAGGCTGAGCGTTAAGTGTACGCTACTTCAATGTCACTGGACAAACTCAAGTCAATATATGCAAGCCTGGCATGCGCCGAGGCAAGCCGTCATTTAGATAAAACTGATTCTGGCTTTTAAAGATATAACGTTTCCCCAGGAAACCAATCAAGGACACACCACGTTACTACGCACACATACTATCTCCCCAACCCATTCCGCCCTCTTTTTAATTGACATGGCACATCCACTATGTTTCTTTTCCCCCACACACATATATACATCTTCATTCCAAGCCCAGGGATGGGCCCTCCTCCAGGTCTGTCTCCAGGTGGAGAGGACCTTTAGGCCTTAAGCTTCTCTCTCAGTATCTTCAACCACCAAGCCTCCTAAATGTCTGCAGTTACGTGGCTGCGGGTATCGATTTGAATTCCTCCGCACCAACTGGCCACTGTCCAGACATGCTTGGCTGGCAGCCAGCTCCATGACGCCCTTGGATGGGTTTGTGTGTGTGTGTGTGAAGATGAAGGGCTGCAACCACAGGTGAACATCACTGCAGATAACAGCCTCTTTACTTTACAAGTAGTGTCATACCTCTATCAGTCATGTCTTGTAGTGCTCATTGGGATTATGTCAAACCCCTCATATATTTGCTTTTACACAAATGATGCTTAATTACAGCAATTAAATCCCACTTTGAGCCAAAAGAGGCTCTTAAGTTCTCAGCATTTTACTGTCTATTTAATTCCACCATCTATGAAATTCAATCTTAATTATATGACTGACACGTTTGAATCAAGGTAATTGTATTTGTAAATATTCATGATACGACGCATCTGAATCAATGAGTAGCTTCATGGACGTCACTTGGTGCCCTCAGGTGGCGGAGACAAGCATCGCCTGGACTCCCCCCACATTCCTCACAACTCCGAAACAGGAACACTGAGTCCGGACTTGACTCACTGGCGCCTGGTTTGCGTGGCTCACAGACAGATAACACCGACAACATGATCATGACAAAATACAAATGTTTATTTAGAGTTTAGAAGAAAAAAGCTCCCCTGTAATACTGTTTCTTTCGACACAGGCTACGATAACCCAAGTAGTAGAAAAAAAAAAAAGCACTGGCATCAGTCCGCCACTGCAGGACAGGCTCTTTGCTGTCGTCCCGCATGGACTGTGGTTCAGCTGCTGTGAGTAGTGTTAAACAACCACACGTAAGGCACATGCGCACTGTGGAGCACTAGTGTTTGAGTTCAGGACTACATGGAAATCCCAGAGAGAGAAGGTTACATGGAAGTGTTGGTTAGCGGGTCAACCCTTTAGACTGGGATCGATTGGGAGAGATGACTCCCAGACACAGACAGATGAGTAACACTATGGAGCTGCAGTATCAACTGTATTTCAAGCATAGACGTAGGACGAGTAGACCGGACCTGACGCCACATAATCCCCACCAACCCCGGTGGAGGACGGAGAGTTTGGCGTCAGCCATGCTGCTATAAATACGTCAGCCCAAAGGGCCATTGTGCTGGGCTCAGTGTCTGCTCCTCCCGCTCTGTGCTGTTAGAACCATGAGGATCCAAAGCAAAATCAGATCTGAATGTGGAGGATGGGGGTTAGCAAAATGGCCGAACAACATCCATCCAGTCTAATAGCCGCCAAAGATGAACACGTTGCATTGTTGTAATGCTGGCTTTTCGAATCAGAGCGAATTGAGAGGTGACTAAAAAATGAGAACAAACTAGGTAGAGCTATCAAATAAAAAACCAAGACGAAGAAACATAACATCGAAATGCAGGTACCCAACATAAAAACAGACCTTAGCTCCTCGTTGACAAGACAGTGAGATTTGATTCATGTAAACAGGTTCTATATGCAAAGCTAAATTGTTGTAGGGCAAGCTATTGTAAATTAATATTGCACCATACCTATGTCTATATAGGGAGCTAGAGGACTGTCTGTAAGTTCACTTCTTTGTGACAGAAAAACAACATGCCATATATAAAAAGGTTTAAAAAAAATATATAAAATGGATACATTTCGAAGACAAAAACAAACTAAAATAGGAAATATATAATCGCACCGCTAAAATAATAACATAAAATGGTCTTAGGATCCTTGGCGTTGGAGATGCCGTGACGTGAAGCAGGAAGGGGGGACTTTGGTGTGGACTGACACAAATGCACTGGCCCCTGGTGTGTGGAGATCCCTTCCTGGTTAGGGTAACAGACTGGCCAACGAGGGCGGTGAACTGGGTAGTGCCGTCGGTAGTGTTTGGTGAGTAGTTTCACTGGATATTTACATGAACCCGGAGCTGAAACAAGGGGGGGAAATAAAAGGATTGGGTGAGCTACTTCTAGAACCGAGGCAGTAGTAGGTGCTAACGGTTACCTGAGATGACACTACATCACACTCCTCTCAAAAGTAAAAGGTCTACAGCAAACACCAAAACATAAATCAAACAATATTTGATAGATATTAATGTCAGCTAGGCTACCCTGGGATAGTCTTACATTCAGTTGCGGATCAAACTGGAGGGCAGGCTAATCCAAAAGAAGTCTAACACTGTGTCCACTAGAAGGCACTGTTATACAGTCTCTTCACCGGTTGTTTAACTTTCCTAATGCCAGTGAGTATGTGTTAATGTGAGTGTGTATATGTGTGTGTGTGTGTGTGTGTATGTATGTGTAACATATAAACATGAGTGTGTGTAGGTAAGTGTGCATGGGTAATGGGTAAATGTGTGTGTGTGTGTGTGTATGTATGTGTAAAAAGTAAATGTGAGTGAGTGTGTGTAGGTGAGTGTGCATGTGTAATGGGTAAATGTGAGTGTGTGTAGGTGAGTGTGTATGTATAACGAGTAAATGTGAGTGTGTGTATGTGTAACGGGTAAATGTGAGTGTGTGTGTAGGTGAGTGTATGGGTAATGGGTAAATGTGAGTGTGTGTAGGTGTGTGTATGGGTAACGGGTAAATGTATGTACAACGGGTAAATGCGAGTGTGTGTAGGTGAGTGTGAATGTGGTGTGTGTGTGTGAATGTGGTGTGTGTGTGTGTGTGTGTCTCACTTCTTGCGGTCCTTGTCCTTCTTGCCGTTGAGGTTCTGGGCCTGCAGGAGCTGGGCGGCGGCCCGTCTCTTGCTGAAGGTGCTCTGCTCCTCCTCCAGGGCCCTCCTCTTCTCTTCCAGCGTGCTCTTCTCATCGGCGTGGAGGCGCTTCAGCTGCTCAAAGCGGCCCTGGAGCTGTGGACAACACACACACACACACACCATCAATGGTAGTTGGTCAGGCAGCTGTTGAAGACAGCGCAAATTCAATCTGACAAATTCAGATCTGACTGTGGTTGAAAAGCGAAGTCAAGAGATTGAGAATTGAGAATGGCTGCTCACCTCTCTCTCTGCCTCTTTGAGCTCGGCCTCCTTCTCCTTGACTCTCTGGACAAACATCTGCCTCATCTCCTCTTCTCTCCGCTGCAGGTCCCCCAGGAACTCCTGACGCTTGGTCTCATAGGTCTGCTGCAGGCTACACACACACACACACACACACACACACACACACACACACACACACACACAAACAAACATTTATTTAAAGCCAGGTAACCAGGTAACATTTAATGAAATGTTATTAAAACACTGATTTTATCTACAAATGTTTGTCATTCATTCAAAACCACAATTTTTAATTTGATGTAACCAAAGATTATTCCATCCTTGATATGTATCCTTATATCATAACCTAATACGCCTTGTTTTCAAAGCCCTACCAGGTGTAGATGATGTGCTGGTCTCTCCCCCCCCGGTTGTAGCTGTAGAGGATGAGGTAGCAATCCCCACCGTAGAACTGTCCATAAGAGGCGGAGTCTACGGGCACCTTGTCCCCGTTCTCTACACGCCAGATCTAGGAGGAGGCATACACACACACACGCACACACGCACACACACACACACGCACACACACACACACACACACACACACACACACACACACACACACACACACACATACACACACACACACATACACTTGTCAAACACCATCCCTAAAACCAACCAATGACTGAGTCTTACCCACCACGATAAACAATGCACAAATCTTAAGGTAAAAAACAAATATTAACATTTCCACGCTTTTGAAAGGGAACCAGCTCAGCCTATTCGCTGAGTCCAAATATTCTTGGAAACCCATTTTCATGGAACAACGCGTCCCCTCTCCCCGTCACTCATTCACTCTTTCATTCCGCTCCGTTCCGGCCACGTGGGCGGGGCCCTCACCTGGACTTTGCCCTTCCCGTCATCCACCATGCCGTGCTGGGCGGCCATGACCTGGTTGGAGTGCAGGGTGGAGGCGTCGAAGGGCACCTGGGGCACCTTGGCGATGCGGCCGATGGTGTAGGCCTTGCTGGGCCCGGTGGTCTGGTCCTTGTCCTTCCAGTCGCCAAAGAACTGCTTGAAGAGAGTTGTCTCACCCCCTGCTGGCAGCACCTGGACCTAAAGGGAGACGGCGCAGGAAAACCACACAGGGCGTCATTTCACAGGGGTTTTATCTTGAAGGAATGAAAAGCAGAGTGGTAAAGGGGAAAACTATTTTTAAAGGTAAATATTTCGTCTTTTAGAGGATATAAGAGGATAGCAGAGCTAAATTTATATATGTACAGAGCACATATATGCTTCAGTCTAACCTGCCTATTACTCATGTATGTTGATCCATTTGTGTTGTCCCTGTGTCACCTGCCTGTTAACCAATAAGTGTTTTCCCTGTGTAACCTGCCTGTTAGCCAATAGGTGTTGTGCCTGTGTAGTCTGTGGGTTAATCAGAATATGTTGTCCCTGTGTAACCAAAGCGTTGTCCCTGTGTAACCTGCCTGTTGTCTCATGTATGTTGTGCATGTGTATCCTGCATGTTAATCTGTATGAGTCGGACCTGTAACCTGGCTGTTAACCAAACTGTGATGTGCCTGTGTAACTCGGCTGTATTAGCCAATAAGTGTTGTTCGTGTGTATTAGCCAATAAATGTTGTGCCTGCGTGAGTGCACCTGTGTATTTTTGGAGTAGCCCTTATCCTTGATGAACTGCACGGCTGCAGTCATGGCTGCTTTGCGCTCCGACGTGTTGGCTTTGGGTCCTGTGAAGGTTCCAGGTACACAGGCAGATAATCAGTTTACAGTTCCTGCTCAACAGCCAATGATATACAATGGTGTTTCTAGTAAAATATCAAATCTATATTCTTATTCAAACTGTGTGTGTTTGGTCTTCATCTTGCAAATGCTAAGATATTTCTGTTCTCTGGTCTCTGTGCACAGCTATTCCAGTTTACTTTAGACCAGTTTTCAGCAAAGATTTGAGATGTGTGTGATGAAAAGTGACGTGCCCTTCCACACGAAGACGTTGTTGTCCACTCCGTTGTCCAGGATGTAGCACTCCTCTGGGGCGAGCATGGCCTGCTTGAACGGGCTGGACTCTGCCACTACCGAGGACTTCATTGAGCCAGATGCATCAGAGATCTGCAAAGACAAACAACAGCATTTTCATATGTATCATTTATCAGTTCATGTAAATTTATTTTCAATTTTTTTTGGGCTGTGTTATGATGAAAATGATAGTTGTGATAGTTGTCGTTTTTCACAGCAATCACATCAAACGCCGAAATAGAATATTGCCAACAAGACATGTCAAGCCAGAAAAACTAAACTGCCTAATTGTAGCAGGTAATCTTAGACTAAGTACAATGTAGTTTCACCACTGACCATGTAGAGAGCGCCCTTCTTCTTGTTGGAGGCTTCAACCTTCTCATCATCAGGGGTACTCGGAGCGATGCTGGGCTTAGGTCCAAGCTCCTAAAAAACACAAAATGGATAACAAATTCTTCCTTTATGCCTTTAAAGCGCACGCACATACACTTAAACTCTGGCAGCAAAGAGGACCGTAATCATGCATACCAGGTCTATCTTTCAAATAAATCTCCATTTTCCATCTCTCCTTCTTTTTCTCTTTCTACAACCCTCACCCCCTCTTTCTCTCCTTCTCATTAGGCCATTAGATTGATTAGATGATTTGAGCTCCTTTGTTAATTAGGGGATAACGTTTAGAATGGGAATGAGCTGGCACAAGTGCCTGAGCACAAAGACAGCCCTTGTATGGATTCTTTCCATGGTGAGGGCTACACCGATGCCCAGGGAATACATTAGAACATGCTTTGATTGTCACAGACTGTCTATCCAATCCACCCCATATTTGTGTGTGCATGTATATATGTGTGCTATCTCAAATGCGTTTGAATGTAACATGTGTGTCGGTGTTTGTTTGTGCGGTAAACTCATAAACCTTGGCTCAAACCCTGTCCTCCACCCATTCTCATAATATCTGACTGGGCCAGTTGTGCTACAGTTGAACCTGTATGGGTGGGTCAGGTTCACACCCAACCCTCATCCTGTGGTTCTTGAGTGCACCCTGAATGTAGTCATTATGTGAGTGTAACTGTGTGTTTCTATGTTTGTACTGTGCATGTGTGTGTATGTGCGTTTGCGTGTGTGTATGAATGTGTGTTTAGATGTGCGCATGTGTGTGTGTGTAGATATGTGTCGGTGTGTACGTGTGTGTGTGTGTGGGACCCTGCAGTCTGACCTTAGGGCGTGGTCAGGTTTCGACCCTTGCATTACCATGTGCTGCTTGGCAATACCTTCACTGTGGCTGTCATTGTGTACATGTGTGTGCGTGTGTGTGCACTGTGTGTGTGTGTGTGTGTGTGTGTGTGTGTAGGGAGGGGGGGGGGTCTGACCTTTAGAATCTAGTCTGGTTCTGACCCTTCCTCCACCATGTGCAGCTTGGCTCTGCCGTTCCTCTCGTTGTCCCGGATGTCGATAGCCACCTGGGACGCCTTCAGCTTCTCAAAGCGGTTACACTCACTACCACACCACTGGTAGATATCCTGAGGAGCAGGAACAGGGGAGCAAGGATAGAGGAAGAGGAAGAAGAGTGGGACGAGGGACAGGTCAAAAGAGGAATGAAAGCAGGAGGATTTAAAAGTAAATGGATAGGCATAAGGTTGAGGAGAGAACAAAAAAGAGGGAGAGAGAGAGAGAGAGAGAGAGAGGGGGCGAGAGAGAGAAAGAGAGAGGGAGGGAGCGAGAAAGACAGTGAGAGGGGGGAGAATAAGAGACAGAGAAGATGGGGGAAAATGAAGAGTAAGATTTGGTTTAGATCTAGAGGTCATGCACAGAACAGAGTACAGCAGATCCTTGTCAGTTTCAGCCCTGCAGGGCCCTCGGTGTCAGTGGGGTGACCTCACAACAGCTACACCACCTCACATTGACAAATACACTATGGCTTCTCGCCATACGGCTCCAAGACACCCTGTGTATTGAATAGAATATAAAACCAGAAAATCCAGGCCTGGTTGCCCTTTTGGTGATAACATAATACAGGAAATAGATTTTTAGAAGCGATCTAATTCAGGCTGTTTGGCACAGGCAACGGACAAGTCAAATCCTTTGTATTTATACGAGAGAGAGTGACCAGCCAGGGAGGGAGTTCCGTTGCTATGGTTTCCGTCTAGTATATGTAGTATGTGGTATACGTGTGTGTGTGGTTCCTCCTACCGAGCCCAGGTCCACGATGAAGCAGTCCCCTTGGTTGAAGTTGGCCCAGGATAGTTGCACCTCTGTGGCCCTGATGGTGCGCCTGCCCTTGATGTGGAGCAGTCGCTTCACGCTCATGTCATTGGTCACCACGTGGTGGAAGCCGGAGGCCACGCCTCCTTTCTGGAATGAGAGGAAGTTTGAAATTCATTTTCTTATTTACATTTTCCTATATGAGTTACCAGCGAGTGAAATTCAAAGGTCTACTGAACAGCTTTCTGCTGTTTCTCATTCTCATGTTTTTCATTTTTATTTTTTTATGGCTGTCATTATAGAGCAGAGGTCAAAATGTGTAGGTTTTATGATGAGGAAGATATGATAACAGAGAATAGCATTCGATTCTATGAGGATGCTATGAGAACGTGCCTTTTAAAGGAAGACAAAAAACTAAACACATGGAGCTGGTATGAGTCTCTTTGAAATGGAATCACGTATTTTCAGGGCTGATCTGAACGTGTGTTTCTACCTTAGGGAGGACTCTATAAAATGTCGTATCCTGGAAATGTATCCATTTGTAGATTGTTTATGAACATGTTTAAGATGCTGGTCAACAAGTAAAATCTCTGAAACATCTAGAAGCTGTTGTATGTGTAAGAAGATCATATTTAAGAGTTACTTTAAACTTTTCTTATACAAATATTTTCTCATCAAGCATACTGGATCCAATTTTTTGGCCCTAAAATATAATTCTACTATTTATTTCTATGTTTACGGACAAGCCAGGACAAAATGCAAAACTGGTGGTTGCCGTGCAGGCAATTTCTCAAAGCTCACAATAGAAACCAGATTTTTTTTGCTTTTGCTGAGTTTGTCCGGGAAACATTTCTGAAGCAGAGAGACAGCCCTGCTATTTTAATGGAAAGAATGTTTCCTGGCTGCAGGGTTAGGGGGGCTACAACTGTTTTGTGTGTGTGTGTGCGTGTGTGTATCTGTGTACATGTCTTGGAGTCTGTTATGAATTACAACAGCAGTTTCCACAAACTTGTTCTTTCCAACTTTGTACCAACCCATTTTCTGAGGTTAATTATATGAATTGTAAACATCACTTGGGGGGTTCATGTGAGAGGTTTACCAAATGATAACTTGAAACAGATGCTGTACGTCTTGCATGCCACTTTCTCACCACATGACCAAACTGAGCTGGATAGAGCTGAAACCTGAACTATCCTGGTTTCTAATTCAGCAAACACGCAATGAATGTGTTTATTTAAAAATCATATTAATCTGGAAAAGCAGGATATCAAGTTGAATTAATTATGTCAAGATGCAAAAACACCGCTACAACCTCTGTATAACTTTTTATATTTCTACACAAGCAGATTGTTGCCATGGCTGCAGTGTTTCTTCAGTTGCTCAGCCACACCTAACCTATGGGTTTGAAGTAATTCCTCAACACCTTTTTGGCCGCACCCTTATGTGTTGTATACTGGAATTCAAAGCAACTCATGGGCACCTTCTCCAAAATCCATCCCTTGTTGCTGATCATTAAACTGAAAGCATTTGGCTCTGGGGCATGCAAGGTTAACGTTCAGTGTAATAAAACTTAACCATGTGCTCCTAAACAGGCCATGTCCTTGCACAATGTATGGCTCTCGATGTAGTAACAACTAAATATGATATGTAATAGATATTAGACAAAAAAGTTAAACCTTTACATATAAATGATTAACGATGTCAGAATAGGATTTCCGAGTAAGCGTTCAGGCTCATGGCTCCTAACTCCTAACAACCCCCCCAAGGATTAAGAGTTTAATGCTGACCTGATATTTGAGGCCTGATTTGAAGTAGCCCATGAAAGTCAGGGATTCGTTGTTCTGGACCTCCCTGAACTGCACGGGGCCTCCGCCCAGGAAGTCATCCAGCTGGGTGGCAAAGATGGCTGCTGCTCCACTCTCATCCTGGGAACATTCCTCCCCTGAGGACAGAAGGCAAACAAATATTCGTTTGGAACATACCAACACACATAGATAAATAGATAGATAGATAGATAGATAGATAGATAGATAGATAGATAGATAGATAGATAGATAGATAGATAGATAGATAGATAGATAGATAGATA
>JAVQJS010135122.1:0-18704 GCA_036024795.1 Galaxias rostratus | reverse complement strand
AAGGCACTGCAAAGACCACACACACACACACACACACACACACACACACACACACACACACACACACACACACACACACACACACACACACACACACACACACACACAGAAAGATAGGAAACACAAACACCCAAACAGAAGCTTAGGGTGCAGACCTTGTTTGAGGAAAAAGAACAATTAGGGGAGAAATGAGCTGGTATCACCAAGGGAAATGGCTGATGAAGACTTTATTGATTAGAGCAGCTTCACTGGGCCAGCTCACGCTGTAGCAATTACACTGCTGCTGTGGACAGGGGGCTCCGGGGCTGGGGGCCAGGGCCATGGGTCTGGTCTGCTGGGCCACTCTGGGAACACACTCACAGGCGTTTAAGGGGCATTTCTTAACCAGAATTTCATCTCTATGTTTAGGAAGATATACGTTTTGAGTTCAATATATATTTTAGTTACATTGTAAAAATTTTATTATTATTTCCATCCCAATAATTCAATAACCCCACTTGCAAACAAGAGTTCATATAGCTACAAACACAGACCCCTGAGGAGTTCCTTGACATCTTTACAGATTTTTGCGATTACATTCTAGGTTGATGAAGAACAAAAGTAGTGAGACAAAGGTATGAGAATGAATAAAAAAGAAGGGTGGACTGGAGTGCATGTGGAGAGGTGAGCGCTAGCTAAATCCCTGCCAAGGCAAATAGGACGTGTACTGGAGGTGAAGCTTGTCTTTAGTTTTGGTGAAGATCACTGGTCCGGTGAAAACCACACATTTTCCTTCTCACATTGATACACTTCTTGCAGAACATAATTCAAACGTCATCAAAAAAGCTAATAAAGTGGATCTTAACCTAGGTTCGGTGAGTCAGTCTTGGGGGTTTGGCGGAGGTCGACACACACACTGTGTGTATAGAAGTGTTTTTCATGACAACTTTCATATCTGCTTTACCAATTGATTTTAGCCTGTACACCAAAGCAATGGATATTGTCCAGATATGTAGTAAGGCTGTTTCAATGTATCATACAAGGAGATATCTGAAGAGCTAACCATAGGCCTCACAAATATGTGGTCTCGATGCAGTACAATTCTACTGAAAATGTATTGAAGGTATTTTGCTTCCGTCAGAAGAAATGCACAGTTATTTTCTCCCTAATGGCTGCAACCTTCATGGCCTGATTTAGCCCACTCTGCCTCACAGATGGACTACCATTGTTGCCATGATGAAATGTTACTTTTGGAACTATAAGGGAAGCACTGTTTTGTTAAATAACTTTATAGTAACACACTCTATCTCTTTTTAATCATCCCCAGCTCAAGTCCTTTCTCAACCTGTATTCAGAAACCTATCCTAACTTTTTGACACTCATGTTGTTAGACATGCCTTTATTTCACATCTAACAAACTCTGTTTGCCTCTTGTTCCCCCCGGTCATACTTAGCTTAAGCATTGTTACATCACCCAACTTAAGACTCGTTTGCACTTATGTTGTCAGATGTCTTTATTACGCGGACACATATTTGGCACCTGCTGGCTAACATGGACCCTTGCCCTAGGTACATCTTAAAACCTCAAACTAAAACAGCAGGCATTTAGCTGTACTCTTACACTATATTACCACCATAGCTGTTCTCGAACTCTTGCTTTCTAGCTCCTGGCAATGCAAAAGTGTTGGCTGGATTTGAGAACACAAATGTATCGTCAAGTCTATCGTTGTTTGGTCTTATGAAAAGTTCTAAACATGGCTGCTTTCCATGTCTGTTCCCTCAACTTCTGTCTCATGGAGGCTGTGGCAGAAGTGTCCTTGGAATGGACGGGGGTAAAATGTCCTAATTCGCCAACTTTTCCACACTGCTCTCTAAAAGCAACTTCAACCCCCTGTCCTTCTCTCCTGTAAATAAAAACTAAACAAGAGACAGTAGTCAAAGTAGTCAAACCCAAACAAATGTTTATGCCATTATGTTTGGCTTAATTGGGGTTCAAAATGTGTTTGTTCTAATCCAAAGATAACATGAGGAAATAGTAATGTACAATGTTATTATTATCTTTGCAACTGCGATATTTCACACGATACAGTCACTTAAATGTACTTCATGTGGTCGTTTGCTCTTACCAGTGGATCTCCGTATGAAGGAAACGTTATCCGTGCCCGCGCTCTCGGAACGTGGTCTTTTCCAGGAAGGCTCTCATGCCGTGAAGCACTGGCCAGTGAGGATTTCCTCGTCCGTGTCTTGATTTTGCCTGGCGTATGCTGCCGCTTCCCCGATTTACTGCAGTTACGGTTGAGTTTTCACCTTGTCCTTAATCGCGACCAAGGCCAGGGGATACTACCATAGCATTTTCCCACTGTGTCTGTGTTTAAGCTTTCTAGCTTCACTCTCTATGGATGATATGACATAATCAGAATTCTAAACTTTTTCTTTAACCAGTGGGAAAACATGCAATTGCGACTGTGATCTAACTGTATCAAGCAAATAGAGGAGGGAGAGGAATTTGGAGGAATCTGATTGGTGCTGACTGCAAAAACATTCCAAAAATCTTACCTTCAGCCAGACTTGGGTTAGGTTAGACTGGGATATTGGTTAGGGTAGATTGGGGCATTGGTTAGGGTAGACTGGGATATTGGTTAGGGTAGACTGGGGCGTTGGTTAGGGTAGACTGGGGCATTGGTTAGGGTAGACTGGGGCGTTGGTTAGGGTAGACTGGGGCGTTGGTTAGGGTAGACTGGGGCGTTGGTTAGGGTAGACTGAGTCATTGGTACGAGTCGACGGGTGTTGGGAAGGGTAGACTGGGGTATTGGTGAAGGTAGACGTGGGCATTGGTTAGGGTAGACAAGGGTATTGGTTACTGTAGACTGAGGTGTTGGTTAGGGTAGACTGGGGCATTGGTTAGGGTAGACAGGGGTGTTGTCACATGAATACTTAATGTTTGGCCGTGGTTTTCTCTTAACTCAGTCCCCAGCCCTCTGGCCTTTGTGTCTGTTAAAGCGGTCAACAAACACGAACACACACACACACACACACACACACACACACACACACACACACACACACACACACACACACACACACACACACGCATACACACGCACACACACACAGACTGATTTACATCCCAGTCCTGAATACAGCCGTAAAGCCCTGTATGGTTGTATGTGTGAGTCAGTGTGCTAACAGACCTACCAGGAAGACAAGGTAGGCCTGCTCAGCGTGACTGTTTACTCAGCTAACATGACACAGCATTTATATTCAAATGAGAGAAATGTCTTATCCTCAAACAATGGGGACACTTTGGGATTTATGTCTACGGCAACACCACAGTCTAGTACATTCTGTATGTGGGAGTTTGGAATGGCAGCACTCGTGTGAGGACGGTGGCACATGGAGCTTATTGTGATGCACTAGATGCAGGTGCATTCTATCTTGGCCATTCCATAACGTGAATGAACTTCCTCTATGGCGGTGGGACGGACATGGCATAGAATGAATGTATTTCCTCAATGTAGTTTTGACGGATAACACATTGGATATATGTATTTCTTCAATTGAGGTTGGACGGATAAGACATAGGATTGATGCATTTTGGGTAAGGAATAGGATGAGTCCCATCCCTAAGCCAATAGGTCACGTTCATGTCACCTAAATTATCATCATTCACCAGGATGTAGATGTTTAAACTCTGTGACAGTTATTGAGCCGAGTGTAGATACATTAATAAAGTCTATGACTGTGGTTTGGTGCAGATACCTAGTTCACAGGTCACGTTGGTGGGAAAGCAATAGGGTCACAGGCAGTGGTCTAATTACACATTTGACCTGGCCTCCCCTGATGCTCTATAAGGTAGAACATCTCTGCTCCTTTGTCTGATCAGAATGACCCAGCCTGATTGACCTGAGAGTCAACTATAGATTAACAGACTGATAGACTGACCCAGCCTTGCTGACCTAAGAGTCGACTATAGACTAATAGACTAACAGATTCACCTTGCCTGGTTGACCTGAAGGTCGACTGATAGACTGACCCAGCCTGGTTGACCTGAGCGTTTAGCAAACTACATCACACACTTCTGATTTAACATAATATTATAATATAATTGAAGAAAGAGTCGCATGAGGCAGCTCAAGTCCCATTAAAGTGGTAACATGGCAGTACACCACCGTCAAACACGGCTTATAACCCCAACCCTAGATAAATACATTTTTCTCCAAGTTGAAACGCCAACAATCATTTCAGATTCACCCCACTACATTGTTGTGTGGTACCTCCGTCTGACAAAATGGAAGGCCATTAGGCAAGGGCACTGAAACAAAACAGAGCTAACGCTCAATGAAAAAACATAAAGGGACAAACACAATCTGTTCGGCTTCCATATTGAGACAAATAGCACCTCCGTTTTGCCTCACGCCTGCCTGGGCAGCCTGAAGTCCATCTCTCTCCACCCCATGATGATTAATCCCCTCCACACTATTTAGATTTCCTAATTGTAATTAGTATGAATTATCAATTATGATTAGTGCCTAATTGCCCTTCATAAAGACAGCTCCCCAGGTTTAAACGGCTCCATTTAAATAATGTAACTAATAGCTCTTGCCTTTACGTTGCGGATGCATCTTCATTGTTCCGCGCGCGGAGCGTGATAGTTGCTCGTAATTTAACGGGGCAATTGAGTGAAGGAGTGCAGGTGGCACTGGGGGAGTAATTATTGTTAATGAATTATGATGTGACCTTCTCAGAACAATGGCTAATCAATGCTTGCGTTGAGTGACAGTACGCCTTGCACAGCTGCTGGGGAAAGCACAGCCATTACGGACAGACCTGGGTGTGTGGAGACTGTGACTCCAACTTCGCCTGGATACAGTGTGTTGTCACTAAGGTAGAATCTACAGACCTAACAAGGACACTATGTTGACGAATTTGTGAAATCTACAAACTTAACATGGACACTGTCCAGAGCCTTCAAACCTAACATGGACACTATGTTGACGAATTTGTAAAATCTACAAACTTAACATGGACACTGTCCAGAGCCTACATACCTAACATGGACACTATGTTGTCTATAATCTAATAGACCTAATATGGACAGTGTGACAGTCTGTATGGTAGAATCAACAGACCTGACATGCACGGGATGAAAGCAAGCCATCCTTAGAGGCGTCATTTACCATCAATGCACAGCAGTAACTAATTTGCCATTCTTGATCAACCCCAACACTAAATACCATTTACAGTCTACCTCTACAGTATATCAATGTAAAAACGTTTGTCAGCTATAAAGGAACCACTGTGTGTTCTCGGTTTTAAAAATTGGCAGACATTTCTCTCCCCACGCAGAAAATGAACAAATCAAAACACTTTGTCACAGATAATGCACACTGTATTCTCTTCTTTGCCTGGATACAGGAGAATCCACAAAACACAGAGAAAGTAATATAGAACAACTAGAGTAAATCCTCCATAATGACGCTAGAGCAACAGCTGAAAGCCTAAGGCTATCACATACCTTAGCAGGTGGGGGGGTACTCTATTGATCCACCATGGCACGGTGCTCCCTGCAGGGCTGGATGGCCCTAAAGGCCTGTGGAATTGCATGCATATGGGGCTGCCTTTAGTAGGACAGAAGCCTATAGAAATCGCTGGCTTCTTCTAAACACTAGCTCTGCACCTCAAATGTGGACGAGTTCACACATGAACGAATTGCTTGAGAAGTTATTCCCTCATGTAGGTGTGTGAGGAGTGTTTCAGTGTGAGGGGTTTGGAAACGTGACTTCATGTTGGTCACCCACATGTACACATCAGACCCACTGCTCGGAGCATAGCCTCACGATGACGGTTATAGTGCACAGAAAAGTTTGATCTACTTGCATCTCAACATTGTTTTGCTGGAACGGCAGAAGCAACGATCAGAGTTTGAACTGACCTTTACCTTGCCATGACTGACAGTGTCGCTCATGTAATTTAGCCCCACCTCATGCCCTCTGTCCTCTGTACCACACAGTCCACCCTTTTACAAATCACCCCCAACTTTACACATCTGCTGCCTGTCAGCATCTGCCAGACGCACTCACCCGTCCCGTCCATAATGAAAAACTCTCATTACTATCCCCTCCCCCGACAGGTACACGGGCAGGCTGTTACCACAATTACTGGGCAGTGCCACTGACCTTGTCGGGGGCGTTAAACAAAAGGAAAGGTCTCACCCAAAGAGAAGTAGGAGTACTCAGGTGGAGGGGAGAGGTCAGGAGGGACAGGGCGTTTTTAGTGTTGATCTAGTGGCCCTGCACATTACTGCCAGCTGACTTAGAGCCGGTGACTGCAGGTGTAGTGTGCTAACCTTAACCACAGCCCTTACCCAGCTATTGTGTACTCTGTCCTTAGTGTTTTCAGAGCTTATGTTCATTGTATAGCTTTAGGAAGGAGACTCTTGTTAGGTTCAATTTAAAGCATCTATTGTTCATTGGTTTAATTTCTGCAGTATATATTGTAGATACCGCACATCTAATACATTAATCTATGCACAGTAAACTAAGAATAGCAGTTTCTGAGTGTTTATGCCTGAAACTAGCACATCAGGATTCAGCATTAGTAATCATACAGCTTAGCTATGGAGCATCCTTCCCCTAAAAATGGGCCAGAAAGTATTTGTGATACTTTGTCAACATGTGGAAAGACAGGTAAAAAACCCAGCCCAGCCCCTCATGCAGCTTCTGCCCTGAGACAAATGATCTGACGTTTAGCAGACTTGCGGCTGCCTCCCTGGTGATGAAATGGCTTTAGAGGCCCTGGCAGGGGGTGTTTTGTTGAAGTGTGGCCAGCGTGGCCCCCTTGGGCCCCCAACATGATCTCCCTCTGATCTCCTCCGGGTCTGTCCACGGTGGATCCCCACTCAGCCAGCTGCTGTCCCCGACCACTCATGTCTACCTGGGGCCTCTTTGTCCCAGAGACCCTACCCATTGTGTCCCCGCCACACACCAGCAGATGTCTGCCCACTGGGCTCTCGTGTAGGAAGTTGTAAACCTCCAGCGTGCACTGGCTCCATTCATATGGACGCTCTGCAGTAATGGCAGTGCCATACACATGCTAATCTGGACAAACAAGCTCCCCTGTTGGGGCGGCCTTAACAAATGTTTCACTATGTGGCCACAGTGATTGGTGCCAGTACACCAGACTCTGACTGGCAGTAAGTAAAGGGGCCATGCAGCATCATAAAGACAGACTCAAGAGGAAATGGGTTTAGAAGAGGAATTCTGTGTGAAACAGTGGTGCTGGCGCCTTCATCACTAACACAGACAGGATGTAGAGAAATATGTATTAAGCATTTGACCGATTTATGAACAATAGGTCATGGGTTATAATAGGTCATTCCTATTAATTTACTCACAATGCTCGACATTACTTTTACACAGTAATGATTAAGAAAAACAGAAAGAAAAGAAAATAATTGATAGACACATCACCAATTGTATGAATTTAGCATTGAACAAATTCAAGCATTGATCAAGCGACAATACTGTGTGCTGTAGAGGATAAAAGGGGATTTTAGAAATAGGCATGCTTTTTTATCAGTTTAGCTGTTGGGCTGGCCATGCCGTTGTCAAAATGGCTCACTCTAGTCATCCAGGTTTATCAGTATTGGACACCCGCTGAAGGTATCGATCCAGTGGTAGTTCCTAAGCTTTAGCCATCGCTTGACATCAAGGTTTAAAACAATCCCATGTCATCTTAAATTGATTCCTAATCTTCTGGACTTGAGAGCCCATTGGTTTGATTGACTTAAACTATGAAAAATCTGATATTTCTAATGAAGTGTTGCTTAAAATTGTGTAAATGTAAGCCATAATGAATACCAGACTAAAATCCTTTCATTCCATGTGGTTTAGGGATAGAGATGTTTGTCTTTTAATGTTTAAAATAGCTTTATGTCGATATACATTAGTTAAGTAGCAATTTGAGGAATTTGTTGTTATGAATTCAAAGCACCTGATATGTGTATAATTTATTAAATAGTTATTATCTGATTGATTACCGAGCGCCATGAGATAAAGAATTATTTCTTATTATTTGTTTTTAATAATTGCCAACATTGAAAGCAAGAGAAGCAATTTATTGAGCACATGTAAGATTTACATTAAATCAAGCCCATTGCAGGCTACATAATAATAACAATAATAACAATGATAATAATAATAATAATAATAAACATAGTAACTCAGTAAATGGCCTAGGTTTTCATTTAAATGTGTATATCCACATAACCATCTTGAAAAATTTAATTTACTAAGAGTCAGTCAGGGAGGAAAAACAGTTTCATAGATCAAATGCCATCTGTTCGTAATTTACTATCAGGTTGCATATTATTGAATTTAATGATACGGGTGTTTATCGACGAATGCTTTGAGCCCATTAAGAGGAGGTCGTGTGAAACGTTAAGTGTGTTTTTGTCACGTGACTCAGGCAGAGCGTCCTTTCTAAACGAGCGAGGGGGGCAGCTTTTAAGATCTCACTCCTCTCAGTCAACAACAGTCACTTTTTTGGACTGGCGGAAAAAGCTGCAGAAATATCCCAAACCAAATAGGTTGTGTTTTATTGCTGTGTCCAGCGCAGGAATATGCCAAGAGCCTCTCCAGACGCGCAATTACGCGTATCACTTGGCTCCATCTAGTTATTTTAACCACCGTGGATATAGCAAAGGATGCTGGATTCTAAAGTGAGAATGACGTCTAGTCATAGGATTTCATTTTCTATAATTGACATATTGGATCCAAATAAATTTAATAGAAAGAGGGAACTTGTTAAGTATAAGTATTCATCTTCCATCGCGGAGGAGGCAAGTTTGGAAACCGGCGACCACGCAAATGGAAAACAGTTGGTTCAGCGCATTCAAAAAGGTAGGTTATAAACATATAACATTTATAATTAAACGATACGAAATGGATCACATCAATGTCTGCACTGTACATCTTTTTTTTTTACAAAGAAAAATGCACTTTTTACGTATTATTTTGATGTGAATCTGTAACTTTAGTTGAGTTCATATGTCAGTTATATTTAATCAGAAAAGTTTTCATGTAAATGGTAAAAATGTGACAACAAGTAAATGTGAACATGGTGTTTTAAATGTTTGTGGCCCAACTCGTTGCAAGCGGACACTCATATGGAGTCAGTGTTCTATGTCAGATTTATGGTCATCTCTGCACGACCTTCCTTTAATTTTCAAGGCTACGTTCCCTTTCAATAAACCCACAAAAGACCTGCCCCCAGAGCCAGAGAGTGTGATTGGCACTGGGACAGGCAAGCCAGATAATTGTCTAAATCGTCCCATTGAGGATGCCTCCGCGCACTTTGATCGATATCCCATTACTGCATCCTGCATATCTCCCTCCAACACCTTGCAGGTACAAACTTCAAACCCCATCCATGTCTGATCCTAAATATCGTTCGATTAAAACTTCCCTTTAAATAGATGACATTTATTGATCCACAGACAAATATGAAACTCCATTAGCACGTCACGGGTGAGATGCTGGAGCTGGATTTAGACGGGATTTCTTTCCGCAACATGACATTTGAGGCGATGTGTGATTTATAAAATATTTAAGGATTAGACACCAACCCTGTTCTTAGTCCCAGTCAAAACCATCGCTTCGTTCCACATGCACAACCCCGGGATCCGAAACGCACAGTAAATTGTTTGCTAAGGCGACTTTAAGATATGTGCATTGAGGTGTAAATAACAATTGCATGTATAGCGCCGATGATGATGATGATGTTATTAATATTAGTATTATTGATTATTATATTTATTGATGTATTACTTATCCCTCCAAGTGATCGAGAAGTGGTTAATTAGCCTAATGTTCACTGCATGTAGCCACAGCCTGTCTTACCTCGAAAACCAAACAAACCATCAGGTGCTGTCCTTTCAGCACTGGATACGAACACCACCTAACCGCTCCTATTGGCTCTCTGAAATTTGCGATATTGTTAATAAGGCTACACTGTTTAATTAAGGCCAATTAGTATAATTCTAACCAATTATTTAAATTCTAATCAATGTTTCACGTCCACAGGTCAAGACTCAGGAGCCGAAGACTCAAGTGAAGAATCCAAGCACGTGGCAGAAGTTGTCGACCCTTTACTCCAATCACCCTTGGCCTCAGAGGGCGTCGGTGTTATGGAAGACCAGGAGGAAG
Source organism: Galaxias rostratus (assembly GCA_036024795.1). NCBI lineage: Eukaryota > Metazoa > Chordata > Actinopteri > Galaxiiformes > Galaxiidae > Galaxias > Galaxias rostratus. The sequence continues at coordinate 8,520 of JAVQJS010135122.1, read as the reverse complement.
GCAACGGGGACAGCTGCAGCAGCAACACTGACACTCTATCTACTCATGACTCCTTACCTCAAAAGCGACGAGACACGGATCAAGGCTGCACCAAGCCTCGACGCGCCAGAACAGCTTTTACCTATGAGCAGCTCGTGGCCCTCGAGAACAAATTCCGCTCCACTCGGTACCTGTCGGTCTGCGAGAGGCTGAACCTAGCCCTTTCGCTCAGCCTTACCGAGACCCAGGTCAAAATTTGGTTCCAGAACAGGAGAACCAAGTGGAAAAAACAGAACCCCGGTGCCGACAGCACGATGCAGCCGGGCTTAAATTCTCTCAGTCTCAGTCCAAGTGCTGTCTCATGTGGATCAAGTTCTGTCAACTACCATCAAACTTTCCCCTCCTTCAGCTCGGCCAATGTAATCTTCCATGCGGCTGGTGCTGTTCCACTTTCCTCCAGTGGGGGACTTCTCCATCCGTTTCTTTCCAGCGGTTTCATCCAAGCACCGTATTTCACACCACACCTATAAACTGAATCAACCTGAATGACATTTGAACACAAATGGAAAAGGGTTCTCTGTATATATTCTAAAAAATGGGCTTATGCTTCTTATAGTTGGACTTAATTGTGAAGTTTAAAAAATACAATGAATTTGAGCAAGAGCAGCTGATGTTTGAAAATGTACAAATTCTGTTACTGCAGTTAAATAATGTCAGTGATGTTTCACTCACAATTTAACATGTAAATGCCCAGATTTTGGAGTAAATTATGAGGCTGAGATTCACTTCAAGACTGCAACAACTCTTGTTGAAATCAACTATAATAATAAAACAATTTCTCAATAAAATGCCTTTTTTTCTCCATGAGTGACAGTGATAAGGTCAAAGTGACCCCCACCCCACCCCCCAAGCTACTATCCATCATTTGTATACATCTGTCTTCAAGGTTCAAGGTTAATTATTGTCATATGCATAACGTTTACGGAGGCAAAAGCATGCAATGAAATTCTTGTGTCTCTTCGACACCTAACGCTAATGCAGACATTAAGAGAATATAACAAAATAGCTCAATAAAATATAATGCAAAGTAAATAAAATCTAATTCAAAATGCACAACTATAAGTTATAGAGATGACCGGTGTATGTATTCTGTCATACTTCCTTAATGAAAACATTCAACATTTTATTGACTCACTGCTGTCTGTGTGAACATCATGACTAACACTCACCTATATGTTTGCTTCCTCTAGCAAAGTATAAATTAAATACCACATGCACGCCGTCTTATGAGCTTCTATCATACATTTACTTGTCATTTTTTGATTGCGGAAGAAAAAAATATAATGTTGTGACCCCATGTCTCCTAGGGCTTCCTACATTTAACTAAGCACATCTCACACAACACGCAACTCACATATCTATAGTTTCCGATGTTCAGAAACAGTGGTAAAAATGTGCTCATTCTATTAACTGCATACAGTGTATTAAAATTGAGATTATGTTATTGTGTATGTGTGTCTGTGAGTGTCTGTGTGGGTGTGTGTGTGTCTGTACGTGGGTGTGAACATCTTACAGACCTAGCATTTTTTAATATATAACATATTAAGAGTTATTAAGATGCGCCCCCTCCGAAATAATTGGGTGCATGAGGCTTCTGGGTCTACTCACAATTAATATAAAAACACACCGAATTTCTGTTTGTCTGAAATATGTCTGTGTGCTGCCCTCTGCTGGACAGTAGTTATTACAAGGTTTGTTAAGTTCTCACTTTATTATGACACTTATAACCAATCCTAGACTAAAATCCTGAGCCCTTATGTAAATTGACACGGCGTTTTGCAAATCATCAAATATCATGGTAAAGCTCGACTTGTTGTCAGGACCTGCCCTCTCTCCCTTCATCAACATGCCACAACCACTAGGTGCCGCCATTTACCTCGTCATCGCGTCACCTAGCTGTGTGGTAAACACTGGAAGACAGAAAACACCCTCATCTCAGCCTCATCTACCCTCATCTCTTTGTTAGAAAAGTCTCCATGAGTGGTATGTATGAGTATTTTTGTGTTTGTATGTGTCTATGCCTAAATATGTTCATCCAGTAGCAGGGAAAAAATAAAAAGAGACAAATTAACCCTGACCCATTGTTCTTTGGTGTGCCACTGTTTCAACCTGTGTTTCACTGCTGACCCATCCCCTGCCACTTTTACCGAGAGCCATGCTAATGCAACAGCCAGTTGGTCCCCTTGTTTACATAGTTCACTCTCGTTCCATTCCATGAGCTGTATGGAAATGCTGTTAATCACAAGATGGTAATGTTCCACTATCCTGGACTCATGTCTCTCTCTCTCTCTCTCTCTCTCTCTCTCTCTCTCTCTCTCTCCACTTGCTGTCTTCTTTTCGTCTTTGTGTTCACACTTCTGCACATGATACAAATGAACAAATACAACCAGTCATTCCTCAACTTTATTGACTTAAATAAGTTAGAATGTTCTGGCAACAATTACATTTTGTTTTTGTTTAGTCAAGACCCCAGTCTGTGTCCAGCTTGCATCCAATTTGGATGACAGTGCTTGAATGATTTGGCAAGTTATGTGTCTGGAAATATTTGAGTCCATGAGGGAAAACATCTCCTCTGGGGCAAGGTCAAATGACAGTACTATGTATCATCATGTCCTCTCAATCAATGTTTGGATTTGGGAGAGAGAGACAGAGAGCGAGAGAGAGAGAGAGAGAGAGAGAGAGAGAGAGAGAGAGAGAGAGCGCGACTGGGGGTGTATGTGTGTGTGTTTAAACAAGCAAGTGGAGAGAGGGTGGTAGGGGTGCCAAGTATCGGTTTCCTGGTTCATACACTCTGCACCACTAAGCCTTTTTGGGGGGAGTAAATCAAAATGAAAGTGAAATGCTAAAACAAAGATGTGGGGAACGTATAATCGGCTATTTAAAGAAAAGGGTCCTGGTAAGTATAATATATAAATATATATATATATAAATCTCGCAAGTAACACATTCGATCAAGGTGACTCGTCGCCCTTCCTTTCCATGTACTTGGGATTTGTTACCTGTCTGACGTCACATTCACTCCGTTGCACTACATGGGCGGGAGAGAAAGAAGGGGAGAGCCTTTTTAGTTAGACAGCCAGACCAAGACAGAGAAACTCACCCAAATGCATAGAGCGAGCAATCGGTCTGACACTTCCTCAAACACGCCAGAATTGCACTTGAACAACAGGAGAAAAGCGACAACTGTAAAATAACTTTAAGAAAAATCTTATTTTCAAGACAAGGTAAGCAATTGTAAACTTGTACAAAGTTAAATATACATTTTTAAAGTTGATCGTCATTTTAAAAACTCTATAGATTAGAAATGGTGGAATAAACTACATATGACGTGCAGGTGAAACGCGGGGACTTTTAATACTGGTTAGGTTTTACACAATCACGGTATGTACATTTTAAATGGATACTGTGTTAAACTTTAGACCACATTGTTTATATCTGGCAACCTCCCTTTATGGTCTCTCAGAGGATGCAATGTCTAGTTGAAAAAAAGTCTCGCACTGCCAGGCTGTCGCGGAATGTTACCCTGTTGTCTTAAGTTACATAAGTCTTGTTTGTAAATTATGACCTCAGCGTTTTTTCTTCCCGATACTCTGTGTAATTCTGTCAAGCTGGACTGTGCATTTAAAGAATAGCAAATCATCAAACAATGCATAATTATTACACTACGGATTTAGGAAAGTTTCTGATTTGAAGGCAAGGGGGAAGTTCCTTCTTCCCTCGTGCGAATAGTACTTATCCCATACGATTAGTCTCTTAGTATATTACTTTCTTGTAGCTTTCGTTTTTGTAGCTTTTCTACAACGATGGTGCTTGTTATCTTTGTTGATTCTTCCTTTGGTGTAGTTGGGTTAGGGTTAGGGTTAGAGTTTCAGGGTTTTACTGTAGAGCAAAGATTTTATTCGGCAAACCATAAAAGAGCTTAATTCCAACTCATGGTTATCTTATTTTTTTATCATAACAGACCTATATAGACAGTCTGACTCTAACCAACCTCAATACTGACTCGTTAGGTGTCACTAAGTCTGATCATCTTTACGGACCTGCCTTCTCCAAAATGTGATGTGACATTCACTCATCCATCCATCCTAAGCTTATCCTATGCAGGGCTGAGGGGGAGCCAGAGCTTTTCACATAGTACGGGAGGCAGGGTATACCCTGGATATGTCAACGGTCTATCACAGGGGCAACACATGGGGACAGACAACAACTCACACTCACATTCACACGTATGGACAATTTCAAGTTACCAATCTGCCTGTTTTTGGACTGTGGGAGGAAACCGGAGTACTCAGAGGAAACCGATGGCAAGACGGGGAGAACATAACTAAAACCCTTGTCTATAATGTATGCTGTGTAAGCTCGGTTTAGTTTGACAGTAGACTTGCTACTGGATCATATGTAAGGCATTAAATGCGTGACCAAGTGTGTTTATTGGTGGAAAAATGCTTTCACCTCTATTGCAATGGACTTCCACTAAGTTACATCAGTACCCGGCCATATTCAAATCATGTTTCTCAGACACCAACAGTTCAACAGCAGTTTTGACCGAACTGGGTTCCACTTTAAGCTGTTGTATACACAGGTTTTCCATGGCCTTCGTGTATGTTTTCTCAGTGATATCTCCAGGACCAAACATTGTAAAGATCAGTAACCCTATCCTCCTGTATTGGGTGCAGTCTCTGGTGTGTCAATATTGGCTTTTGGCTCCGGTACTGTAGCTGCCTTGTTTTGACATCTGCTTCGTGTAGGGCTCCCCTACAATGCAGCACTGATCTCTGGAGCAGTTAATCTCTTAGCATGCCAACCAGCCAGTCCGTTGCTAAGATATTCAGTCAATCATCAAGGTCTCGCTGGCGCAAAACTAAGTCTGTGAGCGTACCTGTAGATGTGTAGGGTATATTTTGGTGATGATTGCTTTTGTTTTGTGATTTGACATTCAAAGTAAGTTTAGACTTTAAAGAAAAACTTTGGTGCCAAGTGTTCTCCTTTCAGCATGCTGAAGCCGAAGCCATTTGTGTGTCACATAAAAAGACACTGCAACACCCACAGCACCCGAGAAGTTTCCATTGATACTGGCACAAAGGAAATGTTCTAAATTCCTTTTGAGCCTTCCTTGTTTTTTTTTGGAAGATGTAAGTGTGTGCTAAATTTGAGTGAATTGTTACACACACGAACACATTTTGTCTTTTTTGTTGTGGTAGACATGTATTATTTATGTTCTTGGAGAGCACATGCTATTAGACATGTTTCCCAAATTATCTTGGCAATGATTATGCACATTACTACTCATCCCAGTGGCTGATGGTTCAGAACAGGCCAACAACAGAGATGATAAATGTATCCTCTATTTAAAGGATATCTGGACTCACTCTTAATAAAGTAACTTATCATAGCCAGGTATTGATTTGTTCCATTTTCACAACAATTTAGTAAATGCCTGTATAATCTTGGAATCGATTTCGGAAATGCTGCAGCACTATATTCACATCCAACTTATGAAAATAAAAAGCAGAAGAAAGTCCTACCCTTCTCTCCTTCTGGGTCTATGCATCTTCCGGTCAGAGGATAGTTTTAATCAAGCCTTTGAAAACAGCGAGCAAGGCAGAAATGGACACCCCCTTGTACGCATAGGGGGCCAAGACACACACACACACACACACACACACACACACACACACACACACACACACACACACACTGTGACTACTGGGGAGCATCCTTTAACATGCTTGAAGATAAAGCTGTTAAATCTGGCCTAGGCAGTGTGGAAACTGAAATCCCAAGTTTTCCAAATCTTACTGTCTTGTTCACTCCACTGGAGGAAATACTTCCAAAGGTCATCACTCACTTATATTGAGATGTTAGGGGAAAGAGAGAAAGAGACAGCAAGAGGGGGCAAATTAATTTGCCCATGCATGTGTCTAGGAATGCACACTGCATTTTGACGATGAGGAGAGGTATTTGTATAACTGTCAGTATTGATTTGATAGTAAGATGAGTCCAGCTTTGGAGTGAAGTCCAAAATCAATGGAGCTCTGAAATACGCTGTGATAACGCGGCCACCCTACCCTGACCTTGAACCAGAAACCTCAGCTATCTCCTCTTCTGTCTGCCTCCTTTAAGATATCCCCTCTTCTCTATGTGTCCTTTTCTCTCTCTACCCTTTTGTCTTTCCTCTAACTTAGTCTGTGTCATGCTGTGACCTTCTAACAGAATTGGAGTTGTTGGTATTGTCTCTTGCGACTGTCGTGAGAGAGAGAGAGAATTTGTGAGTGTGTGTGGGTGTGAGCGTGTGAGAATGCATATGAATGAGCAAATGTAATACATAGCATAACCATTTTAAAATTGCAGCATTCCTGTTTATATAAAAACATATATTCCTACTCATTCATCAATCCAATCAAAATTATCTGCCCTTAATCCAATTTAATCAAATGCATACCTTTGTAGTTAGATTAAGCGTGTAGGGAGCCTTCAAGCTCGCAAATACCATTTTCAACCTTAGCAACAGTCGCTTATGACAAGCTGTCAAGAAGCAAGTAATTACAAATGGTTACGCCCCTTTTTCCATGCTCACAGTAAACCATTTTAAAGTTATGAACTTTAACACAATACATGTTTACACACACACACACACACACACACACACACACACTTAATAACCCTAGCACAGCTAATGCTTGTTCAGGTTCATTATTGTCGTGTTGTGTGTATTTACTTAGCTCTAATTGCTAAGACCATGGGTTGGCATGGCTTCTCAGGTTACAGCCACTCTCCTAAATAAAAAAGGGCATGACAGAGAGAAAAAAGGCGAGTCTTACAGCGCTGACTTGTTTTCTTGTAAAACCTGTCAGAGAAATGGTGTGGGTTCACTTGTGATTCAGTTAAATTACGTTTATTAGGCTTATACTGGCACCCAGCGTCTGAGTTTTTCAATCACCTTTCTGCATTCAGGTCTTTAATCAAGGGATGTGGCAATGGCAAGGATCCGGTAGATTTAGGTTTATTTGAGTGAAGCTTATAAAGGCCTTGGCCGTCCATTTTATTGATGCAAAACAGATCAAGACAGGATCTTTGATTCTGTTACCATTGGAATTGACCTCACTGCCTCACAATAGAAACACTGCTAGAAACACACTAGAAAGAGAAAACAGTTCCGGAGTCTAGTGACCTTCAGTAACACTCATCAAGGTCAGTCAACAACTGATCTGTGGTTCATTTAAGACTAGTGTGTCTTCCCCTTGTCTAAACGGTGTCCGGGTGAGTATTGTCATAACCACCATGCTAGGAAAAGCGTCCCCCCCCAAAGTTGTTTCTGTCTAAAGGGGATTCTCTACCCGGTCCAACCTGCCCCGCTGATTCCTATGCTGATTGCTGTGCTGATTGCTGTGCTGATTCCTGTGCTGTACTGTAAATCGCCAAGCATCTCTACCCAGGGCTGCGTTGATGCATTCCAAGGCGCTCGCGTGCTTGTCTTTTTTTCCCGACTTAACATGACGTTGCTTATTATCTGCAGGGGATGACGCGGGTGTGGGTCTTTGTTCCTATTGTTGTTGCACTGTGCTTCTTCTTAGAATCTACAAAAGCACTGAAGCGGAGATATATATATATATATATATATATATGTGTGTGTGTGTGTGTGTGTGTATATAATAGATATATTGATAAAGTCATAATATTTTAAATGTATATGTCGTAATTTCTTGCCAAAGTTTTCAATGGTTAATTTGTTGAAACTTGACACATTGGCATATGAATAGGGTTGGTTAAAATTCAGTGTTAAATGGCATACATAGACAAGATGTCTCTTTTAATATGGAGTGTTGGTGGGAAAGGGGCTAGTTCTACAGAATGTAGGAAAGGTTGTATGAACTAATTAGGGTTTTCTTTTTGGGAATAATCCTATTCAATTCTGAAACAAATAGCGTCACTCGTTCGCTGCTGGGTTCTCTGCTGCTTTTCCATAGTTTATTCTTGGCTTTCCAAAAAATCCTAAAAATATATATAATTACCATTTCACTTTTTATACTAACTTCCTTGAGCTTCAGGCATTTGAAGATTTGAACAAATCTAAATGCAGAGTCTTCCTCATTGCGTTCTGTCATTCATGTGTCACTGTAACCTGCATACTCTCATCCTACATGTACTACTTATCTACCAGCAGGATGTGCAAATGACACTTTAATCCAAACTAAACCATCCGGTTTGATTCCTGAATGCAAAGAACATAGTTCAGAACAGCTTACTGGAAATGCTAGTTCACAGACAGGCTCAGATACATCATGGATTTTAACAGCGTGTCCGACTGCATGTTGTCGTTTCAACACGTGCCCTGTAACAAGTTTAGTGTATGTCACTACTATTTCCATTCTCCTTAATCTTCCCTGACCCTTCTTTCTCTGCCCACTCCTGTTTCCTGTAGCTTGAGATCATTCTTTCCACTTTCTCTCTTGGGGCACAAAACCGTTTGTGTGCGTGTGT
>JAVQJS010135077.1:0-34644 GCA_036024795.1 Galaxias rostratus | reverse complement strand
TTCCTCCAGGTACTCCGGTTTCCTCCCACAGTCCAAAACATGCAGGTTAATTGGTGACTCTAAATTATCCATAGGTGTGAGTGTGAGTGGTTGTATGTCTATGTGTTGGCCCTGCGATGTATTGGCAATCTGTTCAGGGTGTACCCCGCCTCCTGCCCGAAGTCAGCTATGATAGACTCCAGCCCCCTTGTGACCCTGCATAGGATAAGCGATTCTGATAATGGATGGATGGATATATTTAAACCGAAATGTATGCTTTGTTTAATGGTTTTTATGACCAGTAACATTGAGTAATTATTTATGCATTTCTATCATGGTTTCTTCTGTACTCATACAGAGATTCCTTTGTACACAGCAATTGCCCCCTTTATTGTGAATGATTCTAAATGGGAGTGAGTGGTTTGTACTGTCATTTATTGGGGACTTTATGGATAAGGACGCAATGTTGTCACCCACTTACATTGTTTGACTTAACTATGATCCCTACTATTTGTAGCTAACTGGAATAGCCTTTACGGTTCATTTCTTGAGTCATATTGCTGCATTGACTATTGATCCAGCAAGTATCGGTGTGCGGACTAAAAACAACTACACCGAACCACTACGAGCCTTTGACAGAACAAAGCAGCCACATGTCATTCAAAACTTGTTATGTTTCCTGTGTGAAGTCCCTGTGTAAGCTTTTCCAATGGTTTGACACATTAATTATGATGCATTACTAGGACCATACTCATCTAACGTTAAAATGTTTAATTTCCTTTTAACGGTATTATCGTTGAAATAATTTTTTATTCATTTGTTTATTCAGTGGTCCAAAAGTGAAACACTGTGGTATTTGCAACAAGTGTGTTGAGGACTTTGATCATCACTGTAAATGGCTGAACACATGTGTGGGTGGCAGGAACTATTGGTAAAGTCTTGAGAATTGATGAAAATTTTCAATGATCTCCTGTGACTTTTATTTTTATGTAAGGCACACTATTAATGTACATTTTGTATCCTCCCTTTAGGTTTTTCTTCACAGCTCTTCTATCTGCAAACATTGGGGTGATACTATCTATTGTCATTATCCTGTTTGTATTCATTCAGCACTATGTGAATCCGAGCAACCTTCGCACAGATCCCCTCTTTGATGGTGAGTTAAGGCATTTTGGCCTGATGGTGTCTCTTAAATTCTTCACATAATATGTACATGTGTTCCCTTGGTATTGTTATTTATTTGAGAGGGCCCATCAACAACAGACCACCTGAAGGATGTGTGCTCTTTCCTCTGCGTAGATGTGAGGAGTGAGGGAACATGGCTGGTATTCATGCCTCTGGCACCCATCGAGACGACTTCAGCTGGTCTTCTAGTTATAGCCTTCCTAACTCTCATGCTGGCTTTCATCAGTCTGATGATGAGCACCCACCTGCTGTGCTTTCATTTATACCTATGTGAGTTACAAGTCCCCATCCAGTAGCTATTAAGTAAAAAGCGTGTGCTCTAGACTTAATTAGTGCCACAGAAATGTCTGTTCAGTAGCAAAAAAATTCTTGACAAACAGGAACTTGATCATATGCTATACCGTTTCACAGAAAACCATAGACCTTCTTTCCTATTCACTTCTATGCAGGTTACAGAAATATCAGCACATATGAATACCTTGTAGAGCAGCGTCAAAAAGAAACAGCAAAAAAGGACCAGTTAGCTGAACTTGCAAAGGCACAGGTCAGACCATTAATCTCAGTGTTGTCACTTGCAAAATGTTCCCACCTTTACTTTAGTATGATGATAAATACACATAGCAAAATAATATCCTCTATTTTTAACAGTGTGGCTTCCCTCAAAAGAATTTGTGCAAACTAAACTTTAGCTTCTTTTTTTTTAGAATACGGACACCGTTATTGATACAACTTTACTGTGCAGTTCAAAGTAGGGACATTCTTAATGGATTGTTGTAGTTACACATAGTAATTAATCTATTTTGAAATGTCTTGGCCAGGGCTATGGCTGTGTGTTTTCTCAATCTTTTTCCTCAATTGACTTACAGCACCTGCCAACAGGAGGATGAAGGACATCGTGGAAGTAAACTGTATCGATTCTTCTGCTCCAAAGTAAATAAACAGCATTATTATCTTGATTGAACAATTTGTGAAGATTTTCCAGATTATCCTTGTGATTGTTTAATGTCCCTGTTTTTTGTTGTTGTTCTTGTTGTTGTTCTAGTTGATACATTTTAAGAAATCATCTGACAAAAAGACCACTACGCAATACGGCACTGAAACATCAGTGAGGATCCAGATAGAACCAGGTAATCAATAAGTGTTTTTACGGATGGAGTATGTTTGCAATTAGCGTTATTGGTTATTTACTGTACTCTGTTTTAAGCCAAAACACTGAATTGCAGTGTTAAAATAGGTACTGTTGTGATCATAATTAGAAACTGCAGTTGGCACTCTAAGCCAACTAGTGTTTATTGCTTGGCATGCTAATTCAATCCAATTAACTATCCTCAATTCAGACTGATACTTAGCTACTTACTTACTTAGCTATTTAGACTGTCCAATTTCATTAATTGAACTGCATTGGTTTTATGTAGAATGTGAAATTAACTCAAGTTGCACCAAGAGTTCTAAGATAAAAGAACCCTCAAGTGACACCAAGGATTCTAAGCTAAACCATAGTACAGGTGATGCCAAGAATTCTCAGCTGAAGGAAAACACAAGTAATGTCAAGAGTTCAAACCAGGAAGACACCGCAAGTGACACCAAGAGTTCAAACCAGGAAGACACCACAGGTGACGCCAAGAGTTCTAACCTGAAAGACACCACAGGTGATACCAAGAGTTCTAACCTGAAAGACACTACAGGTGACGCCAAGAGTTCTAACCTGAAAGACACCACAAGTGACGTCCTGAGTTCTAACTTGAGAGTCGATGGGTTAGAGCAGTGCAGCGAGCAAACTGGTTTGAAGTCTGTAGAGGGGGACCTTGACACCCAGACCCCTTTGGATGGCTCTATTCTGGGCTTCTAAGAGGATTACCAGTAACTGGCCTGCTTCGGCAGTGAAACTGTTTTTACAGGATCAAACTTGCAAAAAACAAAACATTTTTGGACAGAACATACTTTGGAATTAACCTTCCCTTATACATCGTACAATTATAGGAATGCTAGATAATGTGACTAATTGTATTTAATTTTCATCTAAATTGTGCCTATGTGAACACATGGGCAATGAAAATGATGTGATGTGCTTTTATGTTTGAAGAGTTTTCCTTATTTATGACTTTTTTTTTGCATTCTGCTTTAAAATGTTTGTATTTTGCAAGCAGATCTACAACGGTTTAGTAGCGCCTTATAAAATATTTGCAAATCTACATTGTTCATTGTCTGTTGCATAATTTTATATTTAGCAGTTTCACCACATGATGGGGCTAATGAGACTAATAATAATTATTATAACAATTCAGTTTATTTATATCGCAATTTTTTTAACACCCAAAGTCACTTCGTGGATAACATGACAAAAAATAAAACAATTTGACATAAAAAGTATAGCAGACTAGCATGGCATTCTAGGAATATAAAATAAACAATTGTCACTAATTAGTATTTGAATAGAAAATATCTTGGACAATCAGTCATCCAGATTTTTCTTCCAAGATTTATAAAATTATTGTATTTTTCAATCTGTATCTTCACAGGCGCTGTGCATTTTAAAGCTGTAAGAGAGAGTATTAAGGGAAAGTGAGAAAGTGCTGTATTAGCTATGAAGCCCTGGTCAGCACAGGATTATGTAAGGTTCACATCCAGCCATAGTCACTGCTTGTGAAACAAAGACAAAATGTTTATAAGATGGACATCAGAAAACAAACAAAAGCTCTACAGACATATCCTATCTTTGTACGTAAAAGAGGCCTTCACCTAAGTGAGGCAAGTGTCCAGCAGAGAAGTACCTTGTTTGTCTGCAATGAAAATACCACTGGCTGCTCAAATCAGGATTCTAAGATGTAGTTGGAATGGAAATGGTAACAACTAGGGTTAATTTCCTTGAACATAAATAGGTTTTCTCTCTTGAACGGCTAGTTCTTAGCGTGTACTTTGCCTATGTTGTGTGTGATTTTCTTGTGACGTCAGCATGTTCACATTGTCTACACAATTTATGGTATTTCACATATGGTCATTTCTTAAAGCGAAAAGCATGTCTAACAAGAAAACACGCGCGCACACACACACACACACACACACACACACACACGCGCGCGCGCACAATCAAACAAACGGACAGCATTTTTTGGCACCAAAATACGCAACTCTTTAATTCTAACAAGGTATGCTTGTTTATCTCCAATACACTCAAAAAAAATAAAAAATAAACATCCTACCTAGGAATACAGGAAATGGGTTGCTTACTTCAATCAAGCAGACAATAACCAATCAGCTGCCTAGATTTTTCAAGCACCTCAGTGGGATTGACCCATCAAGCAGATTCGTGCACAGGGAACAAGAAAACACTCGCTCAAATCCATGCAGTCAAATACGCACAATTGTGATCATGTGGAATTTACAGTAAAATAGCGCAACTGAAGGAAAGGATAAAATTACGCTAACAGGTAACTTTATTGTCTACAAAAAAAATATATGATTTGAGAACATTACTATTTTAGAAACAAATTGCTGTGCCGCTCTACTTGTTTTGTTGTATTAACCATTGTCTCTTATTGGCAAACACGCACCACAGCGTGCTTTTGAATTTTTTGATTTTCTTTTTACAGACCGTAAGAAATTTGTGAAAGGCGAGGTTTCCATGATAGTCGCTTAATATTTTTGTTCTGATATTAGGGATTATGTAATAATTCCCATAGTTTTTAAATAACCATCCATGCCTTACATGGTTTGATCACTTAACGCCACTATTACACAACACACTGGCTAAAATGTGTAGGTTTAATTTAATGCCACATTGTAAAAGGTAAAATGAATAAATTCGTGTATTTTTACTGTTGCGCTGCAGACACAGCCTATGCTGGACAATAACAATGCTCACGTGATGCATATATTCCAATGCTCTAGAATGAATCTCGCATTTGCAAGTTTATGTAACATGTCTCGCGTTAGAAGATGCATGGATTTCTTGTTTATAAAAAATACGGTTGAGTGGCACAGAAGGCCTACAACATTCTACCGCCCAAACGATTATCTATGGAGTTTTAGGCTTGCCATATTATTGTTGGCATATTGTTAGTTCATTAATGTAACTGCACGTTGTGGTTATATAATTTAAGTGCAGATTCGGTTTCTCATATGTATGAAACCCCTGAACAAATTAAATGTTATTCTGAGCCTAATAATTACAATAGTCTCCAAATGATATATATGGATAGCTGATGTATTCGTATTTGCTGGTAACTTCTTTAGATAGACATAACATCTCATAATTAAAACTTACTATTCACTGTACTATTCACAACTATTGAAGTCCACAGAAATGCAGGTCAAACTGGAGATTGTAGATACGTTAGACCATATCATGAATCCCTCTGAACAGGCAAACAGAAATGCCCCCTCTCCCTCCTCCTCCATGTGTTGAATTAGGTACGCGTGAGGTGACAATTGAATCATCACCCGACTGCCCCAGATTCCGTTGCTCTTGGTTTCAGTGCACTGGTCCAAGAGTCACTGTCTTCTGTCATGGACAATTAACTTCCGTGTTTAAACGTGTCTTTTTAATATGCCATTAGATAAGAAAATTCGAGTCACAGACAGTTTAGAAATTAGAGGTTATGTCTATGTAAAGGAATACGTAGCATGTCTGAATAATTTTTCTTACTATTTCTCAAAAAAAGGTGGTGGCTCGGTCTTATCCATTTGCTTCCTTCCTCTCATAAACATTACATCAGATTTCATCTCAGTGTCTACACTGAATGGGAAACTGTATTTACAGGTCCAATTATGATTCGGGTTTCATGATGCAAGTTTGGACACGAAAAGGTTTGACATTTGTAGTCAACAAATTTCACTGGGATCAAATAGAGTACTATAAGATAACCAGTTTTAGTGAATGAAAGGACTTCCCTCCCTTTGACATGTACACTGTTGTCTATGTACCATATACTAAAAAAAAGGTTACACAAAGTTCTGTAAAGGATTGATTTACTTTGCCTTTCATATGACTTAATCTTACTTTCAGCTGTTTACTTAACTGGTGTAGTATAGTTAGTATATTGATTAGTATTTATTTTCAGAGAGATATTATATATTCATTTCTGTGTAATGCTGTTCTCTCCAAACCTTGAGTTTTTGAGAGGAAGAGTGGAAGGGGTTGTGAGGAGAGCATACTGGCACTCCCAACCAGCGACAGTGTGTTGACTCTAAAACCATGGGCCAGTATGGATGATGTCATCCACTGTTGGTTGACAAGGAGGGTGGGCAACTAGTACAATGGCCAACTGGAACCGATAGAGAGGCTCTATATAGCACACTCGGCCTGGTGACTGGTTAAGAGTGCAAGTGTGAATCGGGGATACTGTTTGGGCATGTGATACTGCCTTGTGTAACAACAGTTAGACTATCTTTCGTAGTCAACTGGCAGGATACAATCAGTCTTCTGGTTTGACGGGGATGTCTGATGGGCTGACTGGTTGGCAGATGTTTAGTAGATCTCCATGTCACGATTAACTGAGGGCCCCATTCCAGGGCAGCTTCATGGATAGGACTGCTATCTAGATGGCGAGCAGATGGGATCACTGCATGCCCAGTCACCATGATGGCGTGATGGCATGGATGATGACTTACAGAGACCTCACAACTCCCTCAGTTAACCTGACTGTCACCACGGTTGTCTGATCACCTCTTATTTCAATACATATTTGATGATCATTCAGCCTTCGTCTTGTGTGCAGACTGTGACGCTGTCAAAAAAAATGTGATCCAAGTGTATGTCCAAACCATGTGCCATGACTGTGTCTCGCTGCTCTGTAGCTGTGTGTAGATTGGGATTAAAGTAGGCCAATTTGTTCTTAAAGCACTCATCCGTACAATGCTTTGCCAAAAGCCAAGTGTGTGTAAACATGCTGTCATCCAGTCATAGATTTGTCTCTTGAGATCTAGACTAAACCAAATGGCTACATATCCAGAATATGGGGCAACAAAAATAAGATTCGCATAGAGACTCATATACAGTCTATCATCATAACCTCAGTACATCCAAATCCATACTAACAATATTATTGACCATTTCTTAATTTAAACTGAAACAATGGCAAGGAATATGCACTCAGCTTCTTTTATTATCGGTAAAATTAGAGGTCTCAAAAAACTTGTTATTGTATTCTTTAAATTGACTCTTTGTCAGGCTAACTGCTCATCTTGAAGAGGATGTGTTTTTACAGAGACTCACTGTACTGTATGGAGGACTGTGGCACTTGAGACAACTGACCGTAAATAGGAAGAGTACTGAAAAGATGTCATTGTTCCTCTATGATTTTAGTGCTCCCTAGTTAATCAAAGGATGTAACAGAGCAAGCAGGGTTGAAGCTGTCACAGAAAATAAAGCCCTAGTGAAATAACACTGAGGTTAACAAAGGGCGTAATATTTACTGTCAGTACAAGTTGCTGCACAGTTCCAAGGAAATTATGAAGCCTTTTACCAAACATTTTGAGTCATATGGGAGATCGTGTCAGTTAACTCTCAAATGATTCACCAAGCCTTTCGATGTAAGGATTTAGAGATAGAAAAACCTGCATATCATCTAACATTTAGTCATCGAGGAAATGACTATCATTTCTTAAAAAGAGGTGCAACTATGGGTAGGGCTCTGAAAGCAGAAGTTATATTATTTTGAGGAAATTTCTGGGGCTTTGTGCTCTAGTCTGAACTATCATGAGTCCAGGTTACCAAACTTTCTTCTACATGTCATGTCACATGTTCATTATGTGAGAGCAAGTTGATGTAACGTGTCTCTGCTATTTGTTTTGGCCAGAGGCCGAGATGACCTATGCTAACTGGACCCCGTGTGGCACCAATAGGGCCACTCAGCGATGTCCCCCTGTAACACACACAAACACTCAGAGAGAGAAAGCAAGAGAGAGAGTGTGATAGAGAGAGAGAGGCGGGTCAGACAGAGCCATACACTTAGCACCCGAGA
Organism: Galaxias rostratus; assembly: GCA_036024795.1. Lineage (NCBI taxonomy): Eukaryota > Metazoa > Chordata > Actinopteri > Galaxiiformes > Galaxiidae > Galaxias > Galaxias rostratus. The sequence continues at coordinate 26,518 of JAVQJS010135077.1, read as the reverse complement.
CAATTGGTCCTTAGTGCCCACAGCTCTGAATGTCTTAATTGATGGAGATTGATAAACTATTGATTTCTTCCTTAGGATTGAGAAGCAAAAAAAAATTATAGCCTTAAACAAGGTTCATCTTGAGACTTTCATAGCCTTTTATAAGTTATGTAGTGCTCGATACTCTGTCGGTTTATTTTGACTGGTGACACCCACATAGTGCTGAAGGACTTAGGGGTGAGTGAAAACCATTGAGTGAATGCAGCCACTATTGGCTATTTAAATATTTGAGAGACTCAATTGAAGTGTTGTTAACACAGGTTTTAGGCTCTGTAAAATGTGTTAGGGATTATGTAGAATTTGTGCTCATCGTACTATTCTTTGGAGCAATAGCCCATGCCAAGCAGTGTTTGAGACTTTGGTGAGGTAAATCTTTTCATGGCAATACATGTTCTTTGAGGATGCTGAGATAACTATGGGAACGTCAGGAAGGTGAGCAAAGCACTTGTGAACTGCCATTTACATGCCGTGTATCTTTTTTTATGTTTCAGTACACCTGTAAACTAACTGCTCTATCATTCCGTCTTTAGGATTAGACAAGGGCATTATTGTCCAAGTTTATTGCTTACCCAGCCTTTGATGTAGTCAATTCTGTTTCAGAACAATTACTAAGCAGCAAGTTATGCGTAGTTGATCCAAGTGTCAAAAGAGTGGAAGTAATGGAATGCTACTGGGTTGTCTTGGTGCAGATACAAATAACGAGGATGATGTCTTTAGAGAGGAATCCTTGTCTTTAGTCTGACTGAAAGCATATGGTGAAGGGGGAGAATATTTGCTCTAACACAAAACCTTAACAGGAGAGGGTGCAACGCCAGGCTTGAAAAAAAAGGCTGACAGCTTTGATTAGTTCAGTGGAGGAAATTAAAAAAATAAAAATAAATTAAAATATGATGTTCTTAAACATTTTATTAATGATTAAAAGCTGTAAGGAAGTAGTATTCATTATTTAATCACTGAAAGGGTATTTCAACTACCGTACACTAAGAGGTGACGATGACAGTTGATATTGCTGTATTGAGTCATAAATATCTTGAGTTTATGTTGAACTTGATTTATTGGTGTTCTCTATGTTAGGGTGTTGGTTGGCCCTGATGTATTGTACTTTGCCCACAAGCTTATTAAGGACAGGACTGGAAGGGTTTCCACTTTGAACTTAACTTTCTGTTTTGCTTTCATTCTTTCAGACAGGTCTTCATGCGCTTAAACACGCACATGCAATTTGCAAATTCACATCATTTGTTTCTCTTTTTCCACAGCACTAAGAGAAAACAAAAAACAGCTAATTCAAGCAACAAAGAGGAGGGAACATATTCCTGCACTGGCATGACAGACTCCAAGTAAGTTCTGATGTGTTTAGCGAGTGTGTTAGTATGTGTGCGTGTGTGTGTGTGTGTGTGTGTGTGTGTGTGTGTGTGTGTGTGTGTGTGTGTGTGTGTGTGTGTGTGACTATCCATCTGCTGTCCTGGCACCTCACCGCTCTATTCTTGAATTCCGGGGAGACCTATAAATAGCGGCCACTATATTTCAGCAAGAACACTTATGACATCTGTCCATTCACAGGCAGACCATGCAGAGTAAGACACCAGTGAAAACTGTTTCAAACTTCCCCTTGCATAGAGTATACTTGTGGTTAGAGCCAAGAGACAAATGAACATGCTGTTATTTGGCCCAGAGGCAAGAAACATTTTTATGTCATCACTGGACCAAGCTTGGTTCCCACAACCGATGTGTCACCATTGCAAACATCATGGTGCAGATTGACATGGCTGTCTGTTTTACATAGCTTTAACAAGAGCCAGTGTGCTCTCAATAAACTAGTTTTATTTTAACATTTAAACTTTGTAACTCTCTAATTTAACCACATAATTTGTGTCTTACCAGTTTTTTGTGAAGCTGGCATTGAATTGCTTGCTCCCTTTACACAGCACAAGAAGCTTGTTTGCCAAGTCAAACGTCCTACTGAAAAATCATGTAATTATGGTGTTTCATATGAACACAATATTCACCTTCAAGGCCCTTTTGACGCATGCTCAATCTCCCGCAGAGATAACGAGGCGGGCTTCCCGGTCCAGACAGCCAAGCACCCGAACCTTAACTCGTCCCCCCTCCGGCCCCCGGGTGAACAGTCCAAGGAAAAGGTGTCCAAGAGGCTCTCCATGGAATCCAACGGGACCAGCGAAGGAGGGGCGGGCTCCTCCACACCTGTGGAGCTGACCGCCTTGGAGGAGTCATTTCGACGCTTTGCCATCCATGGTGACACGCGCGCCACGGGCAAGGAGATGCACGGCAAAAACTGGTCCAAGGTCTGCAAGGACTGCAGCGTCATCGACGGCAAAAACGTCACCCTCACAGACGTGGACATCGTCTTCAGCAAAGTCAAGTAAGACCCATTCCCGTCTGTAAAATCTGACCAGTACATACAGTATATACAATATTTCCCTAAATTGAATTGTAATTTGGTGGTTGATAATGTGGCCTGATTATTGCTAATCAGTTCACCAGGCCCCAGTATTTTGCTAAAGTTGCTCTATCCAAGCTCAGAAAGCTTTGGTTTTCTTTTGGCACAGTGGTGGCTTCCGTTAACTAAGAGCCTGTGCTGTAAGAAGTGAACCATCTCTTTCTTCCCATTGTAATTGAAGTACTCTCACACTCACCCCAGTAGAATTTTTGTATGTTAGTAGCAGGGGCTAATGCTGAGGGTCATGCTGTCTCATCGCCATGCCTCTCAAGCACGATGAAATCATCACAGATTCAGAAGTTAAGATACAGCCTAGAAAATATACAGTGGCCTAAATAAGATTTTTGCATCCTTTAATTGTGGATAATCTTGGTTTAATTTATTAATTTAATAATACCTTCGTAATTGTTCTGTAATCGCAAATGAATTGCGGTCAGAATATGGGTATGTTTGTCATTTAGTAAAATCAGGCCTCTTTTATAATGCAGTGTAGCTATGACATGATTGGTTTCATCCTGGCTGAGCTTTGACAATATACATTATTCTGCTAGACAACTTCTGAACACTGCTGCTGGACGAAGCATAAAGAGCAGCCATTCAGAGGCCCTTTTTTGTTGCATAAGCCAACAGTGGAGAAATATGCCGGAGAATCTCACATTGATTAAGTGGATTTTCCATCACCTCCATCTGTTTTGCCACCGTGTGCAGTGTCAGCCACATTGAAGTCCTCTGCAATCTCCTAAGGGATGTAAATCTGCTAGGTCTGGTCCCTGGGGCCCAGTTTGAACCATGTGCCCAGCCTTGTTCTGAACGCTTGTTGAGTTTACTCCAAAGCCCTGAGTTGTCGCTGGTGTGCTCAGTATAGCAGTACAGTAGAATCTTAACAAAGCGTGTGGCGTGTGTACATTTCAGAGCCAGGCTGTGGAGAAGGAGCAGAGTAGCGTGGGGGATGGGATGGGTTCTAAGCTGTTTCTGACTCCAGGCATGAGCAGGGGAGGGCTGTCGTGCCAGAGATGTGAATCTTGTCTTCCCTTTTAATCAGTCGAAGCTTCTCTCTTGCATATAAAGAATTAAACAGCTTCATGAGCACAGTCTAATAGTAGTAGGCTCAATAAATCCTTATTTGTTCATGATGAAAGTGTAGTGTATTACACTCTTTCTGATGTCTATTTACATTGAGCCAAGATACCAAAACACGTATCGCATATATTAGAATCCAAATAATCAGTACTTCATTAATTACCGGTACTTGGAAGACATTTTGTGATGTGATTTCATGCAAGGCATTGGTTGAATTCACTGCCAGTGTGTGCATAGGGAGACATTAGTAATTCTGGAAATAGACATATTTCTCATATTCTTTTTACTTTATATAAACAGTAAGGTTTGAGATTAAATCAAAAGTCTTCTCACCGATTTTCCTCAATCACTCCCAAAAGGGCTGTATTTATTTTACATAGGTGATCCTCTCAACATTCCAAACAGTCCCATTTGGTTAGGTTGATTTCTAAAAGACCAAGTTGTCCTCTTCAAACAGAACACGCCAGCTGGAAGTTCAATTTCCAGTCAGACATTAGACAGCATGGAATAGACGCAAAGGAATGGAGCTCTCAAGTGTTCAACACTGACGGATTACCCAAACAAAACTAGTCACTGAGGGAGTCAAATTAATAATAAACCCAAACAGCCCTGTTTACTGTCGCTTGTTGCTATGACAGCAGGTTACCCAGGGAGACGGCAGGCTTTATGGACTTTTGTTTAGGTGATTTATCACCACAGCAATGACTGTTTGTGTTTGTGTTACTATGCACTTTTAAAGGGGAAGTAAAATGGGACCCCGTCCAACGAAACTATGCCCCTTAGATGGGTGAGTTTGACTGTGAAGCGTCCCTAAAGCCTGACATGCTGAATGGGCAATGTTGATGATTCGATTATCAGTCACCAAAACAGGTAAAAAAAAAGTGTTATCCATAGTGCAAAGCTGGAGACAGAACAGATGTACAGGAGCTCAATGTTGTAGAGTCTACTCCTTTGACTTCAATGGCAAAGATATGGACCAGGACACCTATTTACATAAGTTAAGGTCCAAGCTGGGCCAAGAAGCTTCAAAACCAACTTGCTGCGGCCTCCTTTGATCTAAAAGGGTGTTTATTCTGTTGTCTGTTCTCTTATTCTAACTTGGAGAAACAGTAATTCACTGAATAACAAAGCATGATTGGATGCCAAATCATGATCATTATCCACACATTTCAAGTTTGCAGCTGCAATCTGTCCAGTGGAATTCAGAATGTACTCTGCGGTCGTTGTTTGACATACATCTTGTTAAAGCATTACGGTTTTCACTTCCAGGAAGAAAGCCTCTCGCACCATTACGTTTGATGAATTTAAGTCGGCACTTGGAGAACTGGCCAGGAAAAAATATAAAGATAAGACCGGCGAGGAGGCAGAGATGGAGGTCTTCAAGTTGATTGAGGGAAGGTCACCTATCATAGCAGGAGTCACGGTAAGGTTGAAGGAAACATAAAACTATACTTTAATCAAGTACAAACAATTGTAATGTAGAAGCAAATGTAACTCATTCAAAGAAATAATGAACACGAACAGTACTTCATACAGAATATCCATTTGTCAGCAAACTGGAGAGTAACCCCCAGATGTGTTGTTTGCTCCCTAGAGAGCTGTGGCTTCTCCAACTGTGTCCCGTCTCACGGACACCACAAAGTTTACAGGCTCGCACAAAGAGCGTTTTGACCAGAGTGGTCGTGGGAAGGGCAAGGCAGGGCGAGTGGAGGTAGTGGACACATCCGGATACGTCTCGGGATACAAACACGCGGGGTCTTATGAGAAGAAAACCACCAAGCCATCTTTAGCCAAGCCAATGTAAGGATGGAAACGAAGACACATACATGACTTCTAGGATAATTTTCTAAAAACCAAAACAGTTCATAAAAGCACAAGTGGATAGCATTTCATAGATTTACCCAACCATTTGATGTTTTTATATTTTATTTTAGCGTTCGATATGTTTTGAGTTCCTCTCTTTGTGAAGTGTGAGAACTGGAAAACTGATAACATCTATTTTTACAACAACACCACCAGCTGATACATTCCTATTAGATAGCAATTCACTGCCAAATATTGAAAAAGAACAAATACGAGTAACATGCTATTCACTATACATGTCATTAGTAGGATAAGGACCTATTAAATGTATTAATCAGTATTTACAACAGTATGGTAAAGAAAAAACTAAAAGGAGCAGAATTTCAGTAAAGACTTACTAGTATTGCACTTTTCAGTGCAAAGTGCTCAAACACAGATCTATGAAACTTTTAGCGATATTTTATTTATTATTGGCACAAGTTGATATAGTAGATGTAATACATTTTGTATTTAAAGACCAAGATTGAAAATTCTTTCAAAAAAAGAAAAATCTTTTATACCAACGCTCTACCTTCCCTACTTAATTATGATTAAACAGTTTGAGTCTTACTCTTTTAATGTACTTTTTAGTGTCTTTGCAGTCTTCTAAAATATGTTTGGCTGTAATTTTAAATTTAAAACATAAGATATTGATAAGATTTTAACATTTTAACCCCATTGGGGAAATTAAGGTCAGTAAGTTTAGTCTTTTTCATCATTGGCCACTTATCCATTTGATCAACTTTTAATGTGGTCTGGTTTTTGAGAATTTAGAAGTAAAAAATGTAAACTGACATTGGTCTACTATAATGTGCAATGCATTGGATCTTATAGGCTTTTTTCTCAATAACCTAAGTGCATGTGTAAATACATGTTGAATGGATTGAATCTCAGTTTTAGGTAAATCCAACAAGAATTCTTTTTTTTTTGTGTTTAAAATACTTTCTTCCTTAAGCATCTTCCTTTTACATGTCTGTGATCCCATGTAAATCAATTTAGCCTAATGTCTACAATAGCTGTAGGTCTAACAGATGTGCTGAGTTGTTTGAGATTGTATTTTTAATATTTCACTAATTGTTATGTTGTCAGATTTCTATAAAATTAATATATTGGTGGTAAGATTGTGTATGTTTCCAAATCTATAGCCGCATGGCTTAATTTAAGACACTGGCTGCATTTGTTTTCTTGTGATTGCTGTACCTTGTGCATGAGATATACTGCATATGATTCAGAAGCAACAGATAGTAAAGCAAAAAGTCAGGATAGTTCAAAACAGTCTGTCTGATATTCTATTACTCTATGTTGTTATATTAACAGATTACACCAACAAAAAAAAGTGGTAATTGTGGGCATTAGTGGACATAAATTGTGTGTAATTGAACCATTTTGTGTCAACACTTGAGTTAACCCTATCTTAATGTTAGAGGGTACATTTTAACTAAATAACTAATGCATATTTTAAATAATGATATTGTTTACATTATAAAATGACAAAAAAGCACCTAAATGCATCTACCCTCCAAACAAATTGTCGATAAAGAACTTTTAGGGAACGTTTTAGGGTAATTGTGACACTGTTATATAATCTTAAAGCACATATTCAACTAAGGAAAAAAGAGGGTTCAATTATAATCTTAGTGTCATGGGTAAAAGGGAAACTTGAGAAGTGTACTTTTGTAGAACTTCTATTTTTTAAACATAGTGGACATACAGTTCCTTTCATACTACCTTCTCTTACTACCTGTTACTTCAGCTGATAAAGAATCGTGCATTGAGATGAAACCAACAACAGCATCAAACCCTTTGTGTAATATTACTAGTTGCTTTAGTATGATAAGTACGTTTTACTGTATTGTTGTGCCCTGGTGCATGCAATGTATTTTGTCCTCGAAACCTTAAATGTGTCCATGATTTGAAAATAAAACCTCTCAGTCTCATAGAACCTGAGTTATTATTCTTCACGATTCAAGATCAGTAACCAAATCTTATTTCTGGATAAGGAAATAATGCCAAAATAAACAAACGTATTAAGTTAATATTCATTTAATATATTTGAAGCTTGCATGCTTGGCTACGAGATATGCTAGAACAAGACGTTTTGTTTCTTTAGTGAAAAAGGAGAACATGTTTGTTTATTTGTGTTTGCATCCCTTTAACCCTCGGGCAGAGGTAGAAATAAGGCCATGGTGCATCTGGATGCATCCATTCTTCCACAGGCCATAAGGCAGAGAAACAGGACTGACCTAAAAAACAGGACTCACTACCACACTGAATAGAAACCATCCGGAGGACTGATCCAGGGCAGACATACTGGCACTATGTCATTTTCTTTTCATTTCCCAACATGCTAGTCTACCAGATATAGTAGATCAACAGACTTCCATAAATGGACCACCCTCTCCTCAGTTATATCTACATACAGAACAAACACAGCTTTTTTTTGAATACCTAATGTATCAACATGCATAGAACCAAATAAATATCACAATAATTTAAATGTACAGTGCAATGATTCAGTAAAAGCATGATAACAGCACCGGTGGGTTCTCAACATAAATAGCGGGTTGGTAAAATGGTGTAAACACATGCTACAATGCCAAAGGGAAACAACGTGAAATGAAACTTGCAGCAGCTCGATGGAAATAGTGTCATGCTGTTGTTGAATTGGCCTAGTTTTGCTTGTCCAGATGTGCAACTTCAGGAGTGTCCCCTAGCCCCATCCAGTTCACCCAACAAACGCTCGTTGGTCGCCACTAGTGACCTGAAGCACACGCACAAAAACAAGCAAAGTCAGTGAACAATTCAATGTTTTTCTACAATAGGAACCCAACATATAAAACAGTAAATAAGTAAACTAAAAGCCTGTTAGTTCAAGCCCTTGTCTGAAAAAAAATTGCAGGCCAAATACCAATGCTGTATTGAATCGTATATCTGGTGAAGAAAGCTCCCTCTTACCTGTGACTCTCCTGCAACATGTCTGCAAGGTCCCTTACCCGCTCGGTCTCCTGCACCTTCTCTCTCAGTGCTGCCACCTCCTTCCTCAGCTCATCAACCTCAATCTGCTTCTCTAAGGATAAGAAATAGAAATGTGTCACACAGTGAAACGCATTGGACAAGTGCTTTACATGGGAGGACTAATCTTTTAACTCACTCTTTATGTCTGTTATGGATGGACTTTTCACCATAGCGTTGAGGTATTGCTGTTCAAGTTTGATCAATTGTTTTTGTAGAGACACATTCTCTGCTAAGACAATCCTCAACTGCTCGTTGATCTTATCCTGGAGTGGACAGAGCAGAGAGTAGGAATCATAACACCCATCTGACACGTTCAATTATTACCAGCAATTTGTAGAATGTGATGTTGACCTACAACAGCACTGTCAGAGTCCTTCAGTTGAACTAAGAGAGTTTGGGTCTCAGACGTGTGCCCTTCCTCTCGTATTTCCACTTGATGTTTCAGTTCCTCCACTTCTTCTCTCAAAGTTCTGACCTCCGCTTCTCGACTGGAGATGTCCTGCTCCATCATAGACAGGATCTGAACTGCATGGGCTTGAAATGGATTTAATAAAAATACAGACACTAAATTGATAAAGATCAAAATATTAATAGCTGAACATTCGCACTCACAGAGAAAGTTGTTGTTGTGATGGAGGGACCTTTCTCCAGCCCAGTGCTTGTCCACAAGGTTGAGGAGCATCTCAAGAGGTTTTCTATACCTTCCCTTGGAGAAGGTAAATTTAACAACGATATATATACATAAAATCAAACCAAACGTGGGGACCCATAGTGTCATTATTGCCATTGTGCAATTTTGAATGAAACACACATTAAAATAAATGGATTGGCGAAGATCATACTATGGACAATGTACTACTTAAATATGACTGTTGTACCCTGCGAGCAGGCTTTTGTGGTAGGGTGGAGCCCCCTGCTGTTTTGTTGAAGCTGGAGTAAGACAGTCTGGGTGGATGCAGGATGGGGTTTGACACATCTGTAGGTTTTCCACCAGCACTTCTTGGACTAGGTGGCCTGATCTGAGTACGCTGGTCTCCTTGACACGAGGAAAGTCCAAACAAACAGCACAAGCAAATGTAAACTCACTTTAAACAGCTGTTATGTGTAATGCGTATTAAACATTTAAGGTCTCACTTGGGTTAGGGGTAAAATGGCCCTTAGCTGGAACAGTCAGAGGCTTGGAAACTTTCTGTTGCCTTCCATGCTCACAACTAGGTCTGTGTTTCTCCACATGAGGGTCAAAGGTCACTTTATGACCTTCAGCCCCTTTCATTGATAACTTCTTTCGATGGGGTTCCTCTGTCATCCGGGAAACTCCAGATTGCGTGTGCCGGCCTGGTCAAGGAAAAATAAATACATTTATGTATTTGGAGTGGTCTTGCAGGATCATGGAAATTTATAATCTCACCTGCCCAAAGCGAAAGCTTCATTCGTGGATATAGGAATAGACTGCTTACGACTTTGAAATGTTCCTGTATTGTACGCTTAAATGTCCATCATTGTCGATTAAGTTGTTTTTCGTCTTTTATATAATTTGAAGTATAAGGTTAGGATTTGTTGATTTAGTATTAATAAAAATCTGTCATGCCTTGTTTTTGAACAGGGCAACGTTGTAAGAGAGACAAATTCAGAGTTGGTAATCCCTGTATTAACTAAAAATGTATTAAAAACTTTTATTTCTCTCTATGATAATATGCATGCTATCTTCAATTTGATTCTATCCTTCACTATTTGAACTGGAGAACTAACGTAAATCAAACTTTTCGGCTTACCCTCTTTGGATTGTGGCGACCTAAGGATGGATTTTGCAGTTCCCTAACAACAACAAAAAACAAACATATCCTGAGCTTCCTTTTTGCAAATGGGAAAAAAATGTATTCTCCAAACAAATAAATTACCTGTTTTTGAATGGAAGATATTTCCGATTTGTTATCACTCGAATCTCCTCCTGTGTTTTCTACAGAAATGACAAAATAACTGTTACATCGAATGTAGGTTCTGTACATATGATGTACATCTTAGTTACTTTTGTATTATTTATATTTCTGGTATGGATATTTTGGCACTGTTCTACGTAGTGGTTGCCTGCCTTGTCATAAGAATTTCTTTGCTCAGAATGATCCTGTATTATACTGTGCATTTGACAAATGAAACACTTTGAACTTTGAACATTGAGGTACAGTGACAAGCACAAATGTGAAATAAAACACACACAATTTGGATATTTTTACCTTGCCCGTACAGCTCTGATTCAAGTTCCCTGTGGAAAGAGCCAGACAGTTGATGTGATTCACTTTTGCCCCAGTTGTTTTTAGCAACAAAGTTTAGCACAATATCATCACTGTCATCCATGAAAGAGTGCCTCTTGCTCAAGCGGTTAACGGTGGCCAACCTCTGATCACCACTCCTGCAATCACAATGAATACAAACCATTTTATTTTCTTTGAGAGTAACATAAGATAATAAAATAAAATAAACGTGGTCTGAATTTAAATAAGTAAAGAGCAATAATACTACACAACAATGTACTTTTTGTCAGCGAGATTACTCATAGAAGAGCTCTTCTGCTTCTGCTGAGACAAAAGTGTAGGATCTGAGGAATAATGCATGATGGCAGCTTTCCTCTCAGTGTCCCTAACAGGACAGTCATCTGTGGCAAAAAAAGTGTAGGGAAATGGATGTACTTTTCATCACTTAAGAGATGACAAGAATGCAATTGAAATATTTGTACAGAACAGGGAAACTTTGTAAATGACTTAAATAAAATACCTAATTTGCGCAAGTTAGACAGAGCATGCACAAGATATAGGCGGTATTGTGGATCGTTCCTTGTCAGAGGATTAAGTCGAAGGTCCAGCTCTTTTAAAGTTGTCAACTTGCAGAGGACTCTGATCTCTTCAATTGTAGGTATGCAGTTGTAGTACAAGTTCAATCTCTCTAGCATCTTTAAGTAATGCACTCCCTTGGGAGACAAAAAAAAGATCTGTAACAGCAATAGCGCGCAGTCAATTTTCACGTATCGCACCATCATCACATACACTTGAAGTTACCTCAATAGAGACAAGCGCATTGCAGGAGAGATCAAGAGTCTTTAAACGGACAAAGTTTTTCAATGATATTCCAAGATGTTTGATTTTCTCCTTGTATGTCCCTGGAAGAATGAGTGTCCTGACATCCGCTGAAATTAAGAACAAGGTGAACGCAACATTTAAACGTTTAGGTTATGCATGGCGTTAACTCCCTCGGCAGAATGCCATGAACACAATTAACCCTATCTCCGGCCGGGTTTGTCATCTTAATAACGTCAGACAAGACTGTAATAACGTTACATACGTGCAGAGTAGCCTAGTACATACAGTCACTCGGCATTGTAATCCAGCGAGTGTAGAGGGAGGGCTAGCCTAGTTACTGGCACGGTCCATAAACGTAAACAAACACGATACATTACATAAACTTGAAGTAACTTCTAAAAACAAAAATTTGCTGCTGCTAATCGAGCTTAATTCTTACAGAGGACGCACAACCTTAATATTTACGTTACCAAGACAGTGGTGGCTTAATTGAAGCCTCTCTCTTATCCATTGTTCTGATATGGTTGTCAAGCTCTCAGCCGCCATACTTTTCGAACTGAAAGCATAAGAGCATGCGCGCCACTCATATCCTGATTCTGTATTTTCGACATACCACATGTCAAAACAAACTTTTGTGGGGATTGGCAACGACAAGACGGCATGGTATAATCAAGCCATATATACAGTATATACATCTATATTTATGCCTGTGCTTTATTCGAGCATTATTTCACATGACAATATTAGCTAAATTGTAAATATACACACCAAATTTGGGCTAACAAACTAGGCTTGGAAGTTAGCATCGTTTTTCATTTTACTACTTTTTATGTACCCAATCAGAGTGCTACTGCACTCAAAATTGCCTTTGTTGGGGACCAATGGCTTCATGCAACGAATGTATCGTACTATGTTCCAACATGCTTCTGTCTGCCTCTGCCCTGTATTCGTCACATCAACTCTTTAAGGTACTTCGGAATTTTGGTGCACAATATTGTTGTATTTTTGAAATATTTGCTCCTTTGTCTAGGTTAATGCTCTTTGTCTTATCTACTATTTTCTTAGGACCATAGAACTCCATCTGTAGGTCTATTCCTGCTGGGGTTGTCTGCTGGTCTCTGTGTCATGCCTTTCTCAAGTACATATCTGACCACTTTACAAACTGACCTGGAGTGGCTAGGGGAGATTCTTGCCCCACCTTTGGTTGCCTTTGGGTACCTTTGGCTCAGCGAAGACCGCACTACAGCTCATATACTTCTGATTGGTTCGTGTCTCCTTCCACCACTCCGTGATTGGCTCTCACCAGATGGACTGATTCTTACAACCCGCTGCTTGGCCCTTTCATCACTATACTGTTCCTTGATTGTGTGTCTGTTTGTTGGTAATTCCTTAGGTGCTCTGGGAAGTGTGGCCCTTAGCCTGCCCTCGTTATTGGCCCTTAGGGTCAAAACCCAGACTTCTGCTCTGATCATCTCACCAGCATATTCTGAGTGGCTTTTAAAAGTGTCCATGACTTTTGGATGTTTAACTTCTATGCGGGCTCTTAAGAACTACCTGCTGGAAGTTAAAGGATGGCATTGGCATTGACCAGTCTTACTTGCTTGGGATTCCATAGTTATTTGCCGCTCCTTATGCATTGACCGGTGACTGACACGTGTGTGCACTAACTAATACCTTTGTCACACAAAGTCAATAACTTATTAACTTAACTTGTTATTAACATGATTGCTTAAAACGTGTGGACTAATGACTTAGTTACTCTACACTAATGCCAGAAACAAACAGGCTTTGCAATTTTAAGAGGATTCAATCAAAGGCATTTTAATCATTGCATTGCTTCATAACAGTTACATGCTATTGGCTTTGTATATGTTCTCATAAAATCTGTACAAACAGTGGCATGCAACCTCAGACAGCAAACAATTGAACGTCTGTGTTAAAAAGTTTTTGCAAAATTAAAGATTAACTCGCAAAATTAAGCCTTAAGAATGGTTTACAACACCACAATGCCCTGAGTGTTCCACAACAACAGTTTTGTTGGTATAATTAGGTGTGCTTTTTGGTTTGTAAAATAAAAAAGCACTGTCTAAGGTATTTACAGTTGTCGTATGATATTTATTAATACATTTTAAATTGTTACCAAAAATGGCATTCTAAAGCATTATTGAAGTGGCAAGTGGCAAAAGGCCAGTTTAATTTCTCAGTGTAAAGTGCAGCAACCCTAAATCTATTTTGTGCCATTCACATGCAGGACACGTCTCAGTGCCAATACCTTTAGTGTGTGAACATGCTCTGGGTTCCAAATCAGCCTGTCACCACAATTCAATCCCTCATTGATTTTGCCACTTCAGCAGTTCAACATAATCAAAGCAAATGCAGTTTTCTTTGTCACATGTTTTGATATTGACTTTAAGAAGCATGAAATTGTCCAGAATTTTTATTAAAACAGTTCTAAGTGCTTTCATTAACTTTATGATCAGTGAGTTAAAAAAATGAACATGTTTTTGTGTAGAAGCTTTGTTTAATGCAATTTCAATATTGTTTTGTTTTGGTTTGCTGATAACCGATGTACTTTAATGTTATGTACCCTTGGATACACTTTGTGTTTGTGAAGGTTGCTAAAGAATATCAAAGGGCTTAATATTTTCTGTTGATGGTGGTTGGTTTTAAGTTTTGCTCCAGGGTATTGGTTTCAGATTGATGATAGATGATGCCAGGCAACATATCTCTGTTAGAGTATTTATTGAGGTGAGGAAGTAGCAGAGTATGGGTAATAGTTGGGCTTGTGTGTTTGGTTAAACGTGTGTAGGTATGGCCTGTGTGGGGGAATGCAGTGCTATGAAGTCACCACTAGGGGTAATCCATATCTGCATACCATCCCTGTAGTCTTTTGCACACTGAGTGGACACTGCAGAACTTAAAAAAAAAATCCAGGCTTGGGGCAAGTTCCAGATCTACTGCACCTATTTCTGTATACCTTAAGCATTTGTTGTGTTTATGTGGAAAAGTGATGCAGGCAGTTTTGGTTTTGTGTTCAGATTTTTAAAAAACAAAATTTTCACTGACTATAGAAAATGTCATTCATTCTTAACTAAACGCATACACACAATTCAACCTAACTGTAATTATTACTTTTACCATGATCTCAGATAAAAAATCCTGGTTGCTTGCAAATATTGTTATTCTAATTTTTCAGTATAACCAGGGGTTTCTGGTCCTCTAACGTGAGCGTCCAATAGAATTATGGCAACTGTACCCCATTTTCTACATTCCTGCCTTTGGCAGCTTTGACGGTAGTGTCAGCATTGTCCCAACATCCAATTCATCACAATAGCTGCCACTTCACCACTGCAGAGCAATGGAGAACTGCACTGAGCATGCCCGCTGCAGCAGCATTCCAGGGGAGGAGAGACAAGGCAAAGAGGAGGGAAAAGAAAGGCTAGGAGAGAGCATCACGGGAGCTGCAGAGCGCTCCAATGCCTCTGCAGCTGAGAGCAGAGGGGTTGCATGGGGGGCTTTGACATTGAAAACACATAGAGTGATGCGATGTCACGGAGGAACGCAAATTGCTGGAATGTTAACATTGCTCACGAAATGAGGACATACACTTGGTAAGGAATGGATTATATTTTTGCCTATTTGGATGATAGAGAGCTGAGGTTGATGCTCATATGATGGGAAATTTCAAAGAAGGTTGACCTCACTGGAAACAAGTAAACCGTACCAGTACCAGACAGATTTGATTAATCCTGCTGAGTTCATCAGTAAAGCAACAAGGATTTGTAGAAGTAGTAATTGCCATATAATGGTCATTTATTTGAGTTATTCTATCAAATCTGGCTATGAGAACAATTGCATTCTTTGTCTCCTGTCCTGCAGCAATGTGTCAGACGATGACACTGTGTTTGGGATCATTCAGTTCTGCTTTCACTTAAAGTGAAGCTCAGACAAAGAGGGGAAGATGTATGCCTTCTACTCCCTTCTAGTCTACATTTTCTACACGGTCTTTAAGAAGGAAGAGGAGGAAGCCTTGGTGACTGCGTGTGGAGCCACTTCGGGGGTAAGCCGAGCCAACAGTCATCTTGGTCTAGTCATCACTGTAGGTGGATTTCTAATCCCATAAAAATCTTGAAGACACCTTGAAGATAAATTACATAATATCAATTAAGCAAGCCTTCAAATCAATAAGAAATACAAGAGCATGGTAAATAAAACATTTGTTTAACCAAACTGTTATTGTGATACCGTTGTCAGTTAACAGAAGGTATGTTTGTGTTCTACCAGAAATGTCTATGTTTTTTAAGAGCAGGTCTGTGTTTTCTCACCCTTGTCTATGATCAGGTACCAGGACATGTTCCCATAGCAACAAGGAGCAGGAGGAAAAAAGACCACACCCCCAATATTAGGAAGAAGGCATGTGCTAGGCTTAGTGAATCAAGTGAGTGTTTCAATAATAATGCTTAAAAGCAGATTATTTCACAATAAGTTTTTTTCTGGTAACATGACCATGATGTTTTGAGGAAACTAGTGCTTTGTCGTTAGGCTCCCGATTTAAATACAATGAACTTATAGACCAGACGACCTTTTCTAACTATGATTATTGATGTTATTCATTGCGTTTCAGGCAGTAGTAGTGATAGTGACAGCCTGTCCCTCAGTGATGAAGATGACAGTGGCGGTGCCATTCCAGATATCCCTGCATGCACTCCTCTAGCTGCGTTTCTTTCCTTCAAGCAAGATGCAGAGAAGAGAAGAGCTTCTCAGGTACACCTGGACACAACAGCCAAGGTAAGGCCGAAAAGTTATATAGGCTTTCTGCAAGGCCTAACCTAACCTAACCTAACCAAACCCAGATATCTGTCCACTGCCCTTATTTGAATTTGAGTTTTCATAGCCACATTTATCTTGTTAAGCTGACAGAGTCTCCCTTGGTAGCCGTGATGTCCCACTTGCTGAGCTTTCTGGAGCAATACTCCCACCTTCAACAGCTGCAGCAGCAGGCTGACCAATACCGGGTTCAGCTGAAGAGGCATCGTGCCCAGCACCGCCGCCAGATGAAGGCTCTGCGAGCATCCTACCGCCAGCGTCTGCGGGACAAGAGCAGCGTCATAAGCAGCCTGGAGCAGGTCATCACTCAACAACAGAGCCCCTGCACCCCAGGGAGCGAGGGTGAGAGGCTGGGGGAGGGGCATGCATGCAGAGAGGATGAGGTGAATAGATTGTGAGGAAGGGGATTACATTCCAAGATGCTTGGCTACAGATGTTTGCTCACGTTAATGTTAACTAAATGAATACACAGCTGCAGATGCTAAATTGTGATCAACATTAAGTTCAGAGTGATTTTGATTTTAAAGAGAACACCTGTTTGTTTGTTTTTTAAAAGAGGTAATGTTTACTGTAAGTGAAATTATAATGTAATGACAAAATAGTCTCTCTTTAACCTATTCAATTAGAGTTATTTTAGTAGTGATGGGTAGCAGGCGCCCTTACTAGAAAGAAAGGAAGGATTAGATTTAGTTTGAAGGTCTTTGCTGGAAATCAGGTTTGATCTAGGGACGACGTCAGCAGATTAAAGGTAGCATTCACAATTGTGACGGAAACCAGCCACAAAATTGTTGGGCTCTGCTCCCGTTTGATTCAACCTGATGTTCCACATGGACCAGGAACATTTGAACAGACCTTAGCTTTTCAGCCACAGACATAAGTCAAAGTCTGTTAGTCTGAGGATTCTGGTACCCCAGACATATTTCTTACAATTTGTTTTGTTAAAAACAGATTTGGATTAGTTCAATTATATTTATTTATTAGTATTGTTGGTATCATTCTTCTTCTTTTATTATTATTTTGGGGGTACTATTTGTGTTCTAGGTAAATCTAGAAAAAAATAGTTTGTTTTGCATTGCATTGCATTTACTGCTTACAACAATTCAACACTAAGACCTTTGTGTTGATTAATGACATACAATCCCAACATAATCACTTCCAATTACTGGTTCTTACATTGCAATATGTCAATATTTGTATGTATTTTTGGCTTTTAGTTGTGCTTGCCCCCATGAACGAGAACGCATAGATCAAATTATTGGATATAATAGTCTTCCATCCAGCCTGCCATTAATGGATACACCGCAAAAAAATTTCAGATAAGCCATGAGGTTATTGGTAGCTGCATGTGTAGGTGTCAACATCGGAAGACCTCAGGCTTACTCATTCTTTGGAGGATAAAGATATGTAGGTGGATGGTGAGAATCAAGGGCACTTCGCCAGTGACTCAGTTGTTGGTTTTCATCATAAATAAAACAGTCCATGGAGTGCTGCTTTCTCTCCCCAGCAAAGCACTTACAAGCCTCAGCACATACTAGGATCCACATGTACCCCTGTTAGGCTATAAAAAGCCTGGGGATCAGTTTACAGTGTTACTGAGGAAAGTTTAAAGCACAAACCATCATGAATGCTTCATTTATATCCTCCATTCATGTTTTAATGACTGGAAAAATATTCACTTCAAGGAAAAACAAATCCACAGAATCTCCAGGCTGTCCTAGCATCAACCCTAGTCTGTCAGCTCATATTTTCTGGGACCTTGTTTGCTAAAGCTGGCCTTGTTTTACCTTATCTCTGCAACCCACTTCTCGCTCTCCGCCACTCCCCTCTTCTTGTATCAGAATGACGCAGCCAACTTGATGTGGCATGTCTGCGTAATTAGTGAGGGCCCAGAAAAGGAAAGCAATCCTGCCCGAACATGATAAATCTTTCAGAAGAGGAAACTGATTAAAACGCTACCAGGCACATTTCTTTGGTCCCACTGTTTTCTCCACTGAACTTCATAAAGGTTTCAAAGGGCATTACTGGTTTATTGAAGTCATGCAACTGGGCTGTTAGAGTGCTGGGAACCTTACAAGAGAGGCCATAGCTATGCTAATCTGTAAACAAAAGTGCCTCAAAGGAATTGTAAAAAGGTATGTGACTACCATTTTAAATAGCTTATAAGGCACACTTTCTTCCCTTGATGAATATGTACACAGTCTTATAAACCAGACATTTTCAGCCATTTTATCTGGGAATGATAATGATGATGCTGTCTTTATTAATGTTTATTAATTGTTTGTAATGATGTGCAATGCGACTGATGCTAATGCTTGGAGTGTGTCCTCAGGTGAGCTCAGCTGCAATCCGGATGCTCAGGCAGGGCTCCACAAGCTGGTAGAGTCCCTGTACGGGCTGCAGGGGGAGAGGAGTAAGCTGAGAGGAGAACTGCGCCTGATGCACTCTCAGCTAGAACAGAGAGAACAGGACAAGCACTCACGGGTGCAGGCTTTTCAGCAACAGGTAAAGGAAATCGTCTTGCCAATGTTGCTTGCAGTCTTTCGATCCACGTTCGTTGATGCAATGGACTGAGATGCTTGTAGCGCCCATTAAATTGTTTCTCTTACAGATTGACGAGCTGAAGAGCTGCATTGAGGAGCGCGAGGAGGAGCTGTCCAGACTGAGGACTGACTCTGTAAGCACAGCAGAGAATTGTATTTCTAATCAGCACAGCTGCCGCAGTGCATCCCCACAACCCCACTCTGGAATGCTGCGCTGTGTTCATGTGTACGGGGATGTCAGCACATCTATCAGCAGGGCTTACTTTGAAATCCATAGGGAAATCATGCATTCTGGACTTTAAATTGTCAACCTTTTCAACATATTTCACGGTTCAGTGGTGCTGTATTGCCCGAAAGACACTGTGACATTGTTGCTCCTCAGGGTGCCACGGACTCGGAGAAGCGGGTGCAGTGTCTGTCTGTGGAGAATGAGGGTCTAAAGCAGAGTTTGAGTGTCACCCAGGGCCTTCTGCAGCAGCTGTCCGTCATCCCCTCCCAGTCCAGCACGGTGCTCATCAAGGTATTGTAGGCCCGACGCAGCAAAATCATTGGACCACGTGACAAGCACACGGTGGAACTTTCATAAAGATGCAGAGAATATTGAGCTATTTGGTCACACAAATAAACAATGCGGTTTGCCTTTTGAATGTTGTGTTTTTAATATGCCATGGGTCGCACATGTTTGTGGCCCCGACAGGAGAACGAGAACTTGCGTAGCCGAGTGCTGCAGCTAGAGAGCTCCGTACAGCAGCGGGCCGAGCAACTGTCCCATCTGGAGCGGCAGAGTGAGCAGAGTGAGTGGAGGAGAGGAGAGGAGCTGAGGAGAAGAGAAGAACGAGTGAGAGAGTTGCAACTCGAGCTAGTTAAAGAGAGAGGGAAAGAACCGCTGGTTAAGGTGAAGATCTTCCGCAAGCTTCCACAAGGTTGCCAAGTAATTTTGTGCATTCAAGTGACAGAGGAATCCTACTAAGATATTTGTTCCCTCTCAGTATGTCACTCAGACGGTGGAGGTCGAGTCTCCTTCCACACTGAGGCAACTGGCTGAGGCCAAACAGAGGAATGAGACGCTGTCGGAGAGGCTGTCTAGTCAAAATGACAAGTGCAAGAAACTAGAGGAGCACATCAGGAAGTCTGATGAATACAGCTGTAACCTACAGCATAAGGTAACTGGCTGCATATATTTCTTATTACCGTATAATATTATTTTCCCACAATCTCAGTGTGGTATGTTTTTAAAATGTACACTATTTATTATGCACTGTCCTATATTCTGTGTGCGGCAACAATAACACATAAACGAAAACATCAGAGCCTAGTTAGAGTGATGCACTTTCAATAAAATTGTTATGCCCTAAATGCATACATCTTCTTTTTTAATTTGAACAAATCAGATATAATCATTCAACATTAAAATCACACAATCAACCATTTATACATGTAGTCATATTTTATCATCTCTTTTGTTGCGCAAACTCTTACCAGATCGCAGCTTATGAGAGAGAAATCAGCAAACTAAGAGAAGAGCTGCTAAAGGAGATTGGTCACCTGGAGGAGAGGAAGGAGGAGGCTGTGAAGGCAGCAGCCGACTGCTCAGCAGAGCACTTCCAAAGTTTACAGGAGCAGTTCTTTGGTATAATCTATTGAATTACGTTTGTGTAGGATTTGCAACACATGTTTCTACAAATGTTGTGATCATTGTAATATATATATACCAACCAACCAAATAGTGTTTTGTATGTAACCCTCAGGCCTTCAGAAGCGTATGACAGCTCTTCCACCAACCCTGCGCTCCATGAAGACAGACTATACCAGCCTGCGCAGCCAGGTCCGCAACTTCTCAGACTTCTATGGAGCAGCCATCAATGACGCTAAGAAACAGGTCGGAATATACATTTGATTAGATTAATTAGATTTTTCAGAGAGAACACCAATACCCGGAATGTAAAAAGGAATGCTTCTCACATAATCAAGTTTTGCTCTCCCTTTAGATTTCGGCAGCTATGAGTGAGATGGCTGATGCAAACAAAGACCTCATGGAGAAATACAGGAAGGAAGTGGCACTCCGTAGGAAGTACCATGAGCAGCTAGTGGAACTCAAAGGTTTGGAGGAACACAGTAGAAAGCCCCCTAAGAGCCGACTATCCTGCAGAGTACATGCTGAGTTCTATTCCCCTAACCACGCCTCCTGTTTAGGTAACATCCGCGTGTTGTGTCGCGTGAAGCCAGTCCTGAAGGAGGACCAGCATGGGGAGGGTCAGTCCGTGGTGGTGACCACAGACCCCAACAACGAGTCAGCTTTGAACGTGCTTAGCAAAGGGAAAAGCCGGGCCTTTGAGCTTGACAAGGTCTTCCACCCCCAGGCCACTCAGGAGGAGGTACTGCACAGAGCATGGGGACTGACATAGCCACCATCCGTCAAAGAAGGGTAAAGCTCTGCAATTGCTCTTCTTTCCTTAGGTCTTTCAGGAAATCGAACCTCTTGTTACATCCTGCATAGATGGATATCATGTGTGCATATTTGCATATGGACAGACCGGGTCTGGGAAGACTCACACTATGGAGGTACAGTAATTTGCT
Organism: Galaxias rostratus; assembly: GCA_036024795.1. NCBI lineage: Eukaryota > Metazoa > Chordata > Actinopteri > Galaxiiformes > Galaxiidae > Galaxias > Galaxias rostratus. The sequence goes on along the minus strand of JAVQJS010135077.1, from coordinate 5,069 downwards.
TGCAGAATGATAAAATCAGACATCTACATCGCTCCACAGTGATTCATTGTTTAGACAAAATCACAAACATTTCTGCTCTTTTCAGGGCAGCACAGAGAACCCAGGGATCAACCAGCGGGCCCTGAAGCAAATCTTCACTGAGATTGAGGACAGGAAAGACATGTGGACTTATACAGTCACCGTCAGCTCTGTGGAAATCTACAACGAGGTCCTAAGGTATGACGAGCATCTCGCTTAGAACGCTCTGAGGGACATCAACAAACCGAATCCTAAACGTTACATTCTTTCTGGCTACCTTATCGTGCTAACGTTTGTTTCTTTGGTACACATTTGTATGTTTGGCCCACAGGGACCTGCTGAGTAAGGATGGCGAGAAACTGGACATTAAAATCAACCCTGATGGGACAGGGCAGCTGCACGTCCCTGGCCTCAGGGTCACTGAGGTCAAGAGCTTTCAGCACATGAAGAAAGTGAGTGACAGTTTATTGTTTCATAAGCTTGAGTGAGCCAGGTAATATCTTTCACAAAGGATAACTGACTGGTAAATCCATTGAAATATGAGTCTACGACACATGAAGTCCTATCTGGATTATACATCCAAAATATTTATGTGGTTTTGCTTATACAGATTTTAGCCAAAGCCCGTCGGAACAGGATCACTTTTGGAACCCAGATGAACCAGCACAGCTCTCGTTCCCATGCTCTACTGTGCATCACTGTAGTGGGCACCGACTTAGCCAGTGGCGCCAAAACCACAGGTCAGTCAACGAGGCTGGGGGCAGATGCCACAAATGCCTGATTCCAAACACTGTGTTAACGCTTATCTGAATAGACGTAAACACAAGTTTAAGTGCAGTTTTACCTAACATTTATTTCTCTTTAGGCAAACTGAACCTAGTAGACCTGGCTGGTTCTGAGCGGGTGTGGAAGTCCGGGGCAGAGGGAGATAGGCTGAAAGAGGCCCAGAACATCAACCGCTCCCTGCTGGCTTTAGGGGATGTGATCCAAGCTTTGAGAGGCCGGCAGACGCATATCCCCTTCAGGAACTCGCGACTCACCTACTTGTTGCAGGACTCGCTGGGCAAAGGCAACAAGACAGCCATGGTGGTGCAGGTCAGTTTGTAAAAGTTATGTGAATTTGAATTCAGCAATAAAGCATCAATTGGTTGATTTAACTGGAATGCAAGTTACACATTTTTCAACATACATAGTGGTGTAAACCTGTTTAATGGGAGGGCTTAATATGATCAACGTATTGAACAGACATCCTCCATTGTTGTAATGAGTTATGATGCTTTCATTTTGTGGTGTAGGTGTCTGCTCTGGAGAGTAACGTGGGAGAGACTTTGTGCTCACTGAAGTTTGCACAAAGGGTGTGTAAGGTGGAGCTGGGGCCTGCAGCGAGGAAGATTGAAGCTGGCGGTGGCCAGTGTGACTGACTCATCTGACTAAATCACCCTCTTCCTGTTCCTAAGGATCACCACAACCCCAGGGACGCAAACACCACAAACCAAAAACACCAGTGCACAAACATCCGTCTTACCAGTATCAAAGCTATAAGCTGAATCAGAAACCCATCTTGCTCAAGGGCTATCACACTATCCACAGTATACATTTTCAAGTCTTTAAAGTTACATCAGGATTCCAATTGCCAAACTGATTAGGATAAAGTGTAAAGATAGGAGTCCCACCTCTTGTCTAATTTGAGTCAGAAGTGCTTCTTTAGCCTGAGCTGATGCTTGTTCATCCTTCCAAACAGCAGTCTTTGCCTCACCTGTAGACATGTTTAAAACTTCCTAAACGTAAAAGCCTTGACACAATTGACAGAAGGCAACTCTCACAAACCATCACATTGTTTACACCTGCTGCAGTAATCAAACAGATTTTGTAAAAGAACATCACCCAATATTTTAAACTCTTGTTTGCGCCATTACTGCAGTATTAATCACCAAGCTTTAGACCTATTTGTGATGTGCGCTTTATATCCAATATGGCATATTTAAGATAGATTTGTGTCTAGCCGATTCTAATGTTTTGTGAGGGTAGAGATTATTTCCTTTCGGAGACTAGCGTTATGTTTGATGTGTAGTTCCGTAAGAATAAGACGAGAAGTGAATGATAAATCGTGAGCCTTGTTCAGTTGCAGTGAAGGCAAAAGGCCTGTAAAACAGTATAGGAAGGATAGTAGCCGTGTTGTAATACTGATATTAATGTGTGCAATAGCCCCACACTGGGGAATTTGTTGATACATGGGTAGGAGGGCCAGCACTTTATTGTGAGATGGTGTGCATTTTTCACCTCAACGTGCTTAAAGTAGATAGATCAGTAGATTAATATCATAACCAAAACAGCTTCTCATGATGTATTTATCATCGTATTATTATCTCTGACGAAAGCCAACCTACAATTAGGTTGGTTAACATTCGCAAGGAATAATTGATAAAAGTAACTACTGATGATTGGTTATTTACTTTCAGATTATTTTCTGAATAAACATCATACAAACGTGTGTGTTATTTTGTTTGACACGAAAGAAAAGAAACTGTCCGGTCAGTTTGTCAACTGAGAAAGGACACCGGTTTGAAAAAGTGTCAAATTGTTTATAAGAAAAAATGACATGAACAGTTACAGCTACTCATTCATAGACCCATGCACCATTGCACTTTCACACATCGCAACAATTAACATTTTGTCTGCACAGAAGATGAACAAGTGTCATACACCATAGTCTCTTGTTCCACTCTGAATATTTTCAAATGGTGTATGACCAGAAAAAACAGCTTTTGACATCAAATGTACAATAGATACCCAATAGTATCCCAACACAAACATTTAATTGACCAGTAGTCTCTTCAATCAGTCTGAGTCTCCCTCCTCCACGTGAACAGCTCCTACAGCCTCAGCTAGCTCTTCCTCGTTGCCACGAAGACGGTCACCTTAAAACACACAAGATGTTGCAATCAATTAACTTCCTCAAAAATAAAGACTGCTCTTCCACAAAATGATGCTCAGATAATAAAATGGCCTAGTTTTAAAGCCAACTTCTTTTTTTTTTACATGGCAAAGCCTATCTATTTTGGTAATGTAGATCAAATATCAGAGAAGGAATCAAATGGGTGATGTCATTAAGCATTGTGCCTCCTTGGGGGCTGAAAGACACAAAGCAATTAACCCAATATAAGATAGGCTTAAACCCTGCTTTATGCAGTTCCTGCACACTGATGGTACAGCATGTTACTAAATAATGTAAAAAGCCAGAGGTTATTGTTCAGTTATACTTACGGATAAGTTCAGCAATTGCTTTTTGTGTTCTCTTTTCCAATTTCTCTAACTTCTTTGCCACATCCCTCTTCAAATCCCTAGGTACAAACAGTAGATATAAGACAACATTAACAAAAGGAGATGTAAGGACAGAATAATAGCATGATACAGTACAGGAGGATCATACTGTATATGCTCATCCAAATATACTTACCAATCCGGTTTTCTTGGAGCCAAGTTTGCCAAATCCTGAAGAGGGGGGAGGGAAGAAGCTTGAGCAATGCAGATTTAAATTTATTAGAAAAGCATTTAAAAGCCCTTGAGACTTAAACGTAGACTCATACCACTTCTTCTATTATAGGCTCCGGGTTAGCAGCCTCCAACTGGTCCTTCACTTTGTCTTCCACTAAAAAAAGAGGAGGAAGAAAGGGAAATGTTAAACAATAGAACCCATGCCACACTTCACAAAGATGAGTAATTTAAAAGACATTGAGTTGTTGTGGTCATATGAGCTCTTCATTTCCACCTGATGCTGGTTTGGCTTTGGGCACCTGCCTCTCCTTTAGCTCCTCGTCCTCTGGCGTGTAGTTTCTCAGTTTCAGCTCTCTGGTAAGAGGGATTTGGAAGGAAGCAACTTGCCTGTGACTGGTGAACAATATACTGTTTTCTATAAGTACCACTATAGGGTGAAGGGATTTTCACAATGCACATCTGACAAATAAACACCTCAAGAAATACCAGGAGAGGGCACTGTAGCCAAGTGTTTTTCTCAAGAGACCTGGGCACACAGGAGACAGCTCTTTACACAGCTGCTCCTTCTGTGTCTAGGGATTATTCTAAATCAGAACTAGAATATGTGAAACAAGGCAATCCTTCATTGGTGAAAATAAATCCAATTAACATGTTCACCTGCTCTAAGCATAAGACTTGAGGAGAGAAACTAACAGCTGAAAAATGCTTCCATATGGGGGAAATCATTTAATCTTTCATCTAAAGTTCAACATGGTTAAATTCTTGGCGAGCTTGACTGACACCTCAGTGGAGCGTACCCTCTCCTAAGACACAAAGGTGAATCATTGGTACAAGCCAAAGTCTCTTTGAAATAGGATTTTATCATAGAACGTTGCTAGTCTGATCTGGGCATACATAGCTATAAAGCAGGATAGAGGGCTATATCTATCACACAACAGACCACTACCATATAAGGACAGGTGGGGGAGGGGGGTCATGTTCAGTGTCCTATGAGATGCCAAACACTAGCATATTATACCAGTAAACCTGCTAAGGGCCAACAATCTACCTTATTATTTCAAACTTTCCTGCCTAAATATCCCCACCGTAACAGTGTTTTAAATTGTCTAGCAAAATACACTGAAGGTGATCACTGATTCAACTGGTAAGAATCTTTCCTAGTTAAAAGTCCTGTTCAAAGATGGACCAATCCCACAATGTTAAAGGGAGTTGCACATACCACAGAATAACATTCTCTGTTTAGACATGCTTAGTAAAGTGACGACACTAAAGTTTGCTGATCCCTCCTTTGATTTCCTTCTACCTATTGGCAATATGATCCCCCCATGCAATTTGAATACTAAATGACACCTACACTCCCTGTTTACAATGAAAACATATACTCATGCTGTCACCTAAATACCGCAACACGTGCCCGATGTTTATTATACATCTAAAGCAGTAATATATCCTCTTCACAAAAGCATCTCTGGGTGTTTTTTTTTGCTATTGCTCTACATGAGTGAGTGCCGTGCCGCAAAATCATGAAAAACAAACAAAAAAAAACAAAAAAAAAA
>JAVQJS010135055.1:0-10346 GCA_036024795.1 Galaxias rostratus | reverse complement strand
TTGGGTGGAAAAGGAGCAGGAGATGCTGGAGCAGGCTGGGCATATTGACCAAACAGAAAATAAAGACGCTGATTATTGACTCTGTCTCTGCCTGACATTTGTGTATCCTCACAGTGTTATTAAAAGGTTTTAGGTTGCTTGAACCTGACAGCTGCTAAATGGGCATTATGCAAATGTGTGACTTAGTGACGTAGATATCTTACGGACTATGGATTGATAACTGTTCAGACATTTTGCATGAACAAAAAGCTATATAACAAACAAAAGGAAAGGGAAACCCCCAAAAAGCATAATAGGTCCCCCTTTAATGTAAATGATGCTTGTGGAGGGGCAGTGCCTGGGAATGACAGGCCAGTGATGACAAATTAGCATACAATCATTTGTCAAGCACTGTGGAAGGTGGAGGGCGTTCCACCGTACAACTGAAATAATTTCTGTATAACCATAACTTTCTGCAAAACAACTGTTATAACACTGACAAGAAACACATGCTCTATGTTCAGCATTGAAATTGCTATTTGAATGCTATTCTATAAATGGCTATTTATCAAATCTGAAAGATGGCACCAATAGCTTTCCACAAACATCAAAATTATAAGGTTGTGTTTAACTAGCCAGCTGAAGCAATACTATTACTTAACTTACTACTATAGAATATATATATAGTCTCGATCATACATTTCTGGACATAAGCAGATAACAACCCATTCCTGTATTGTGGGAGAAATCAAATGGGAAGAGAGACATTAATAAACACGGAATAAAAGACGGTTCATGTGGGGACATGATACTTGATTCAAGTGAGTTCAGCAATACTTGGACTCGGGCTGGGTTGTACCAACAAGTTTAAATTAATCCTGGTTTAGATTTAAAGTTAGTTAATCACTGGTAAATTTTTAAACTGGTCAATAATTAATCCAAAATGTGTTGCACATCTTAATTTTAACCCTGGATTAGCTAAACTGGTTTAAACAAGGTTTCCAGTGTGTTAGTGTCTGGTATCATGGATTCTGAACAATTTAATCAAATTAACAATACAAAATAATTTAAATACAGACCAAAATAAATAGCTGTGCTAGCCTGTGGTATTTAAATGCCTTTATGGTTCACCTTTAACGATATGTTTTACAAATTGTTGCTATATAGACAACTAGCTAGCTGTTTATATACCGATATGGCATACCAAAGAGATTTTTGAAATGTGAAAAGATTCGGATTCTGAGTTGTGGAGGATGAGATCCCGCTGGGTATAGTTAAAGCTGAGCGCTTCCCCTTTATGGCTCAACTGTTATTAGGAGACAAGGGACAGTCACAGCGGCTGAGGAGAAACAAAGGAAGTTTCAAACAGGCAGAGGATCGTCACCAATGCTTATATAGATCCTTAAATCGAAATTAAATAGATTTTGCCAAGGGATTAAATTTAACGGGTAAATTGTTAACTAAAATTAAACTAGACTTAAGTTTTGGTGCGACAGGGTTAACAATTAAACCATGATTTAATCGAGTTTGAGAGTTAATCAATGTTGGTACCACCCAACCCAAATGTGCCAGAATTTCCTTCAGACAAATAAGGAAAATCTCAGTTGATTGTCTTTGGTAAAAATTCGGGTCCAAAATATATTAGCAAAATGTTAAAACAGTTTGAATCCTCAAGACCCCTCAGGTCATCGGGAACAGCTAACCGTTCCCAGAGTTAAAATCAAAAAGGTAAAACTGTATTTAGATGCAGCAAATAGCTGGAATCAATTTACAGAAGATCTGAGAATCGCGCTAAGGCAAAAAAAAATTCATCCATATTAAAAACGTATTTCTTCAAACAAGTATGTGATGTATGTGTTATATGTACCAGAAGTAATCAATCACAGCAGTGGTTTGATGCCACAAATTGAGAGAATAGATTAAATTGGACACGTCTTCAACTTTTGTTGAGTTTGTTTTCTTTTAGTAATTGTGTTTTCTCCTATATTTGATTTCTCTTTTACTCTTAACTCTTTTGTTCTTTTCCTTATATGTTTCTGATTGCCTTGTATAAAGCGCACTGAATTACCTCTTTTTAATGTTATATACAAATAAAATGTATTGATTGATTGATGGATTATTTCAGTTGCATGTCAAAGGATACAAGTTCTGGATGAGTTCATAGGCATGGCGGTAATTTTGGGTGAGGAAGCAGAGTGAGACGGTGGCTACAGGGTTATGGCACCAGGAGCGGTACAGGCAGCAGAACAGGTCACAGCTCTCCTGGTAAACAGAGTACGGCACCAGAGAGAAACGGAAAGTAGCATTAGGCCAATTAAGACTGACAATTATTACACAGACTCAAAGGACTGTGATATTGCTGTCTTGCTTCGTAGCTTGTAACAAAGAGCATACTTTGTTAACTTTGTGGGCATTGTTATTGGAAAATAGGGCAATAACTGTAGTAAACGTTAAACCTTTACCTATAAAGCAACTGCTCGTACATTGATGGAATTTAACTATTGTTTCTCTCAGCAACACTAGATTGACAACATTAGAGCTAACAAAATACTCCACCTGTGTGCGGAGGTCTTTGAGTTGGTTGCGCAGCTGGAAGAGCTCAGCAGAGGTGAGCAGAATGGTGTTGAGGGTCTGGACCATAGTGGAAGCAAACTTAAGGTCTTCCTCTTTCAACAGGATATCTGCCATAGAGTGAAATATGTTTTCTGCATGGAGGAGCAGACACAGCTGCCTGGGAAGAACAGGGAACATGAATAAACCCATGGAAGTTCTTTTTGCAGACATCAGTAAACAGAGGAATGAATAGAGTAAAAGTAGTCGATTCTTCTTTTTCGTAGTTGAATCATCAATTGAGTTTTGTTCCTTGTCACCACAAGAATACTTTAATACTTATTTTGGGGGGTTAAGGAACCAATACTAAATCACTATAATTTAGTTTGTTCAGGTAAACTGGACCATCTGGTAAAAAACAGGGAATAAAAAACAGGGAATAAAACGTTTTTTCTTCATTTCTAAAACAAAGAAGCTAGTAAGCAAGCCTTGTGACTTGTGACGAGTTCACACATGTTACTCCTGAACAGAATACCAGATTTGTTTAAATTTGCATCAATATCTAATACACTACATTAAGCTAACTGTTAAAACCTGAAACTTTACTACAATAACATAGGAGCAATATCAGAACTTTCATACTCTGGATTGCTGATGAAAAAAAAAAATTGAAGGTCCAATATGATGAGCATTTTTTGTTGAAATTACATGATGGTAAGGAATGCACATTCCACCGCCACAAAATTAAAGCCACCACAAGAGTTTAACAAGAGTTTGAACCAGAGTTTGAAAAAATATTTCTACAAGATAAAAAGAAACGTATGCATGTCAATAATGAGGAGGCTAGTCGTGTAACGTTACTTCGTTTTTAACAAGGGTTGCTCCTGCACTGTGATCTAAAGTTTTTTATTGAAAGACATAACTTCCAGTACAACATAATTCAACATTAGTGGTGGCTACTAAAATACTTTAATATTCAAACTGGTTGCGTGATCAAATATAGGTGATATGAGTTATCTACTCATTTACTAATGTAACCTTGTAGACAGTGAGGTGAAAGCTTTGTTTGAGCATGCTACTGAACATCGAAAAACCACCTCTAGAAGAGTTTCTTTATGGCAGACCCTTAGAGCCCTTCTTTAAAAAAACACGAAAAGTTAAGCTAGGTTGCAAACTTTGCATGCGGAGGCAAATATATATGTGTGCTATGCAAGTGATGGAACAGAGTTATGATGTATAATTCAATGTACATGTTCTAAATATATTTGTATATGCGTTCTATACGTGTTTTGCAGTCAGGTACCATTTTATTGTATCAAATAAGAACCCACCCTCCCGTGGAGACACTGACACTGTGCATGATGATCAAGAGAAGAGTTTGTAGTACCAACCTGATGATAAATGCCCCTCTGATTTCCAGAAGCTTCCTATCCAGACTGAAGCACCTCAATAGATTAATCATGAACTTGTAGAAATATGAGTTCATACTAGGAGTGGATGGGGAAGAATCTGCAGACCTTGAACCTACGAAACATGGTACATTATTGGTCTATGGAAATATCAAGTCTACTATGACATCAACATCAACCACAATAGAAAGTGCTTTAACAGTTAAGATGTTTTACCTTAGAATTAACAAAAAAAGCAACTGACATAAACAGAACGAGATAAATCAATAAAAACAAGCAAACCAGGTAAAAAAAATTGCAATTGAATCCTAGTTTAAAAAAATTAGATTTCATGAAATATTTCAAAGTATTCAGTTTATGCAATATTTAGCACAGACTTTGGAACATTTAGCAGAATTTAATATTAAATTCTCAACGGTCATAAATATTCTGAATGGAAAAAGCAACAGCATTGTCCAGAAGGATAATAAAACTGAGGTAGTGAGGTTAAATGTTGAAAAGCTAATACATGTTTTTCTAAATTAAATTCTTTAATTATGAAGTCTTTGAAATTATATAGTAAATCTCTGCCCCAACATAGTCAAATCAATGCGTAATTGCTCAGACAGCACATATGTATTTTCCCAAAGATTCTGGGAGTGGAGACAAAGAAGACAGAGTAGGAGAGAGCTTTTTTAGAGCAATTTCTTTTTTACCTTTATTTTAAAAGGTTAGTCTCAATGAGATTTGGAATCTCTTTTGCAAGAGAGACCTGGCCCAAAAAAGCGGCACATAAAAAGTTTCCCATAAGTGTACATAAAACAAAACATTCGCGTAAACTTAAAACATACCTAAAAAATATATAAATCCACAAAAAGATTATTAACATCTAAAGGTTAATGACAATCACAAAAGTTTTATCCTGGCTAATAAATATTTCCTTGAGCGAGTATTAGTTTAGTCCATGTACGTAGAACATGGAACAATGAGTGAGAGATTTTGAATTTGTGATGAAACCCCATAGCAGTTTGCTAAACAGAATATAGCCCATGTAAAGAAGAATCGGAAGCATACATTCCCATTATTCCATCGATTACATAATCCAGAGCTGACAGAAATGTGGCTGAGACTTTTGCTTCAACATGCAAGATGGCTATAAAACAGCTTTTTGGCATTTTAAATGACAAATTACACTTTTTAAATGCATATTCACTTGGGCAAGTGTAACGGAGGGGTAAGAATATGTCCTTAAATTCTGGAATGACCCAGAACAAAGTTTATTTTCTCCCCTTTGAGATCATTGGTTAGCAATGTGTTGGAGGACTTTCTTTCTCTTTCCATCAAACTTTTAGGTTAATGACATAGAAAATTAGCTATTCATTATGCAATCTTTTAGTTAATTACCTGGCTATATACTTTTAATTCATGCTTATTTTTTTTTTTAAACTAGTTGAACATTTTAGAACATTGACGGAACTATATCTGACTGTACACACGGGTGGCGTAGATGAAAGCATTAGGATAAATGTGTACGTCTGGATGATCTGAAAGCCGCTCCAAGTTTGACTAATTTAAAATCCAGATTTAAAGCAAACATGTTCTCTATTGCCTCTCTTATTACTAATGTTTGTATTTTATGTTGGTCTTTAGTTTTTACCTTCAATATTTTGTCTTGCTTTGTGTGAAGCAATTTAATTGACTGAGAGTGAAATGTAATAGAAATTTGATTTTATTTGATTTGAAAGACCATATTATGATACTCACATATTGTGGCCTGCTGTACTGGCTTGACTCCATCAGGGGCATGCATTTCTAGATTAGTCCCGTTGTCACGGGAGCCAGTAGGGTCGGTTTGTCCTGCTGGAGATGACGCAATCTCTGCCAGCACCTCTAGGTCCTTTAGGATCACCTGGGAACACAACAGAGGGTTTCACTTTGATGCTGTAACAATTCCAACAATATTCTGAGAAGGTGCAGTTTAGTCTAGACCATTGAGATACCAGCACTGAAGGTGCAATAAGGATCGCCAGAGGTTGTTTCTTATCATAATCTTGATCATGCTGGTATGCTCAATAAAACGTTTTTCAGTTCATTCATTGTAATTTATTCTACGATTAATAAAGTCCAGTAGCAATTTAAGGATAGGAATATTGTCAATACATTTGGTACTAGTACTGTTAGGTCCCAATTTGAGTTACATGATTATGACACAATTTTTTCATAGTTGGCTTGATAACTGGAAATTCTAGCAACCACACTCCTTCGATTGCCTTACACTTAAACAATGATGTCGCCTAAGCTAGAACAAATTTTCTGTCCAAGCTTCTGACAGTAGACAGTAGGGCAATAAATAAACAATACACTGTATAATTACTCAACAAAGTATTAATTTAACATGAATGGGAGTAGGTACATCAGACTCAGTGTTGCATGACAAAAATACAGATGTTTAAACAGTGTTATCATAAGATCTTACCTCGTCCGATTCGTCAGAAAGTGTCTTCAACAACATTGGGAAAAGGCTGTCTGTGTGCCGGAACATCTAGGAAGAAAATATGTAGACACAGACATTAATACACTGCAAATAAGATGTTAAAGGTCCTTGTTAAAAATGGACTTTCATAACTACAAGTTGCAAGGGCCTGCACGGGGAGTCCAATTTGAACAAATATGCAAGAGTAGAACACTAACATTAAATTCATTAGACCTGTCTCACCAGGGTCTAGGGCAGTGTAAAGCTCCATGTCTTGTCTCACCTTCTTCAATATGGTGACATATAAGATCTAGAGTGTAGGTGATTGTCAGTCCTGGCTTTACCTTCCGAGGTGTTTTTATATAAAGGTGGTAGAGCCATTTTAGCACGGATATACGGGTCATCATTCCTGTAGAGGAGTCGTGCAGATGACGATCCAACACTTGGACAATCCCATCTAGGTCAAGATTCACCTGGCTCCGGTCAGGACTGAACATGGGAACAGCCAAGGAGGGGAACATTCAAAGGGGAAAAAACCATACAATAAATGTAACATTTATTTTAGGATCTACACATCAGTATTTCTCTTAAAAAAACATTGATAAGAAAAAGCAAAGTATTAAGGATATTAGGCCTCCCACAAATTTACAACAGAACAAAAACTTATGTTCTCAGAAAACAGCACGACCGCGATGTACAATAATGAAAGATCTAGATGGCCAAGAGTGTCTTTAATTTCAAAAAATATACACTGCTCCAAAATATTTAGGGAACACCCTATGATCATGGTATAACATCTAGTTAGCTAAATTTCAGGGATATTGACCTGTACAATTAGGAAGTATAAATAATTGTGAATCTAAAACTGTTTTGGTGCCAATGAAAGCAACAACAGGTGGACAGGTGACACAACAGCAAGACAACCCCCAAAAAGGGAATGGTTTTGCAGGTAGTGGCCACGACCCATTTCTCTCTCCTGATCCTCCCTCCTGACTGCTTTTACTTATGTTTTGCAAGTGATTTTATCACTCCTGGCAGCACAAGAAAATACCTGCAATCCATTCAGGTTGCACAGGTAGTCCAGGGGTGTAGAAGGGCTACAACCCAGGAAAGGTACCTGCTCCTTTGTATGAGGAGAAACAGGAAGAGCACTGCCAGAACCCTGAACCATGACCTACTCATGCACGTTTCTGACAGAACTCCATGAGGGTGGCATGAGAGCCTGAGGTCCTCTAGTGGAACCTGTGCTCACAGCCCACAGCTTGATTGGCATTTGCCAGAAAATACCAGACTTGGAAGCTTTGCCATTGGTGCCCCGTTCTCTATACAGATGAGAGCAGGTTCATGCTTAGCAAATTGAGCACATCATCTAGCACGAATGGTTTGATGGTGGTTCAGTGGCGGTTTGGGGAGCCATATCCTTGGGGGGTCGAGCGAACATGCTAGCGAACGGTACCCTGACAGCTGTTAGGTACTGGGATGAAATCCTCAGATCCATTGTAAGACCTTACGCTGGTGCATTGGGCCCTCGATTACCTCGAGTGGTCCTCACGTTACCTAGACCTGAATACAATTGAGAACCCCTGGGACGCTATGTTTTGGCGCAACTGATGCCGTCAAGTAGAGCCAGTGACTGTTAAGCAGCTCACCAATGACCTGGTCCAGCTCTGGGAGGAGATCCCCAAGGACACCATCCGCCGTCTCATCGGGAGCATGCCCAGACGTTCCGGGGCACCTTTCAAGACACTCAGGGTCACCTTACAGTATATAAGTGAAAATGAAATATAGAATATAAGCACCTTGGCAACATAGTGACACAACACAAAAAGGAGTTTAGAGTAGAAAACAATGGAAACCACAATGTCAGATTTGTCAGGTTGTCAGAAGGCCAAACGATGAGGAGCATGGAGAACGAGAGGGGGCACAGACCTGATCGGGTCAGAAAGGTCAGCTATATACACTCACTGGCTGCTTTATTAGCTACACCTGCTCAACTGCACATTAACACAATTATCTAATCAACAAATCACATGACAGCAACTTAATGCATTTAGGCAGGTAGACACGGTCAAGACAACATGGTGAAGCTCAAACGGACCATCAGAATGGGGAAACAAAGGTAATTTAAGAGAGTGAACGTGGCATGGTTGTTGGTGCCAGCCGGGCTGGTCTGAGCATTTCAGAAACTGTTGATCTACTGGGATTTTCACAACCATATTTAGGGTTTACAGGGAATGGTCCAAAAAAGAGAAAATATTCAGTGAGGGCCAGTTCTCTGGGTGAAAATGCCTTGTTTATGCCAGAAGTCACAGGTGAATGGTCAGACAGGTATAAGATGATAGAAAGGCAACAGTAACTCAAATTACCACTCATTACCACCAATGTATGCAGAATACCATTTCTGAACACACAACACATGGAACCTTGAAGCAGATGGGCTAAAGCAGCAAAGGACCACACCGGGTGCCACTCAGATAAGAAAAAGAAACCGAGGCAACAATTCGCAAGGGCTCATCACAATTGAACAAAAGAAGATTGGAAAAACGTTCCCTTGTCTGATTAGTCTTCATTTCTGCTGCAACCAAGCCCAAAAGGTCTCCTTCTTCAGTCTGACAACTTTCTTCACCGCTGGTGTCCATGAGCGAGTTCTTCGGTTGCCACCACGACACGCACCGACGGCCTTCTGACCACCACTCCTAGCAGCCGCTTCCACAATGGAGGCTTTGAACACGGTCCACTCGGAATCAATGTCCGCGACCTCCCCGAGATGCACAAGAAGTTCTACTGGAGGTGGGAGTTGAAAACCTTCCGGACAGGGTCCTCTACCAGGCAATTCACCCTTAATACACTTTTGGGTTTACCGGGACTGTCTGGCAGTCTCCCCTTCCATCTGATCCAACTCACCACCAGTTAACAGCTCTGCTCCTCTCTTTGTCTGAGTGTCCAAGACATACGGCCGCAGGTCTGATAATATGACCACGAAGTCGATCATCGGTCTGTGACCTAGGGTGCTCTAATACCAGGTACACTTATGAACATCCCTATGATTGAACATGGTGTTTGTTATGGACAACCCATGTCTAGCACAGAAGTCCAAAAACAACGCACCACTCTGGTTCAAATTGGGCAGGCCATTCCTCCTAATCACACCTATTTAGGTTTCTCCATCGTCACCCACATGGGCGTTAAGGTCCCCTAGCAGAACTATAGAATCACTGCATGGAACCCTTTCCAGGACCCCACCGAGAGACTCCGAGAAGGCCGGATAATCCGAACTGCCATTTGGTGCATAAGCACAAACAACAGTCAGCCTTCCCCCCAGCGACTTGCAGTCGTAAAAAGGCGACCCTCTCATTCACTGAGAAAAAATCCAATACAGCAGCGCCCAGTCGGGGACTCCTAAAAATTCCCACACCAGCTCGGCGCCTCTCACCCTGGGCAACTCCGGAAAAGAAAAGAGTCCAGCCCTTCTCCAGGACTTGGGTTCCAGAACCAGAGGAAAGCTCCATGCTGCTTCTACGGGCTGTGCCCTTCATGGATTTTTTTCTGAATCACGCTTAGTCTGGACCCTACCCTGGGACCAATTTGTCACGGGAGACCCTACCAAACAACGCAACTCCCAGGGTCACAGAAACCCCCCTCATTAAGGAGGCGATTCTCAATACACACATACAGTGTATATTTATATCGATGAATTGGTGTACATCATTACCTTGCAGGGGTAAAGAAGCAGATTTTACTAAATCCAACTGAGTCCTGCGATGCATTCAGTAAATCTGCAATGAAAAGACAGAGGGAACAGCAAATTAATCAATTAATAAGTAATCAATTTGGAGTTTTTTTAATTTGTCTCATTACAAATTATATATATCTGTGTGTGTGTGTGTGTGTTTACACACACACACACACACACACACACACAGTGGCTAGATATCCAACCCCTTCAAATTTATCAG
>JAVQJS010135044.1:0-17574 GCA_036024795.1 Galaxias rostratus | reverse complement strand
GAGAGATTCTGTAAACCCTACTGAGGCATATTAATGTCATGGGAGATTCTGTACACCACGTTGATCAGTACTTAAGTTTGTGAGAGATGACCTCTAGGACATCTATTTACAATGCCGTTGATCAGCATTGAATAGCCAACAATGATTTGTAACCTGTACCTGTAATCCTAACGTTTTAGGCAGCAACATATAAAACATATAGAGAACAACAGGTTCATATAAACGTTGTTTTTTTAACAGGTAGATAATGCCACTGTTAATTAACATGTGCATAACCCTTACTGAGGTGAGGCAATAGTCCAAAATCCCAAAATATATGTAGAGTATTACCACAACGTAAAGAAAAGGCTACATGTCTTTGGTCCATCTTGTAGCTGTCATTTTTGTAATTGCTTAGATTTTATCTTGTTATGCCACTTAATAATACAGTAGAACACATGCACAGTCATGGTATTTTATGCTTGGCCACACAACGTATTTGTTTAACTTGATGTTATCGATACATAGGCCACAATGGACAAATGTTTAGAAATAAGGAAACTTACCTGTCAATACACAGAACAGTAACAATTCCCACTGTCGTGAATTGGTTACTAACATCCACCACAACTACGGCTTTGCACATGAAGTTCCCAAAGACCCACTGTCTGTCTCTGACAAGTTGGTGGATATTGAATGGCATCACAAGTAAGAAAAGCATATCGGCAATGGCTAAATTGAGTACATAGATGTCTGAAACCATTTTTTTCTTACATGTTGCCACCGCATAAATGACTAATCCATTGGCAATTACTCCAATTGAACACAGAATGCCGTAAATTGATGGAAATATGTGCATGAAAGTCGCCAAGTCCACGAAACTGTATTGCGCAGCAGTTCTGTTCAAACAGGATGAATTGGTCACATCATCTGTCTCATCATTGCAATATATTTCCGTGTTGTTCATCTTCAGATCTTCTGATATCAACCTTATCTGGGACTAATTGACGAAGAAGTAACACTAGACACTCGCCATTTCCAAATTTCGGTTAGGCTGCTATATTCTTTCCAAATGGCCAATGATAATTCTCAGAGTAAGTTTGTAACTTTTTATACAAACTCAGTAGCTTCGAAGTTGCGCATACGTTTAATTAGTGACCCATCTGAGCTGTGCGCCCTAACTGTCTTACAAAGATCGGCGTCGACTCAGAGAACAATATCAGTTATAGTCTCCTCCCTTGAAATAAACATTGGAGTTTCATTTCCAACATGAGAAATTTTTAACCATTTTTGATTCAGGTTTCGTTTGAAGTATGTACCCGAATGTAATGCTTATTAACTAGTTTTCCGTTTTTGATGTGTTCTTGTAAAGAAAATTAAATCATGTAGACTTGATCATGTAGATCTTCCACGCTAGATATTTAAGAAAGGTGCCACTTGTACATTGCATGTTTTTTTTTTTTACAATTTAGCAGTCAACATATTTCAAAGCAACCCCCATTCAGAGCGGAAGGTGCAACAGGTGCTACTGTTTTGACTGATTATCTAACAAAATACAGAAGTAGAAATAACCCAACGGACACTGTTTTGTAAATCTTTACTTTTCAGATTATGTGAATGCAAAGCAATGTTGTTCTATACATTTAGCGTTAGGTTACCAATAGGTTTAATTGCGTGTTTGTGTTATTTGGTACTTTTGTTTAATTGATGTAGCAACTATTCACACAAGCGCAACTTCTCCCATAAAGAAGTTCTACTCAAAATACCCGTGGCATGATTATTTTTTATTTAAGCCTTCAAATAATCAAAGCACATCCACTATATATTATCATTAGTAGGCTATGTTTTGTCCTTCTTTCTCATGCATCAAGTGCTGTATTTTATTACCACTTTGAAATTATTGAATACTTAGTATTGGGCTTTTGGTCATCACATCGCAGGTACCATTCTTTCGCGCAGACTGACGCATAAACCTATTCATTAGCAGGTGGAACAAATGTTTCTGTTCGAGCGTAGCTCATGATCGAATAACTAACATGGTAAATCAGGTACAATATACACCAATAATTAAAACATCCAAATTCATTAAGAGATATACCCTATTCCCTCCCCCATAATTTTCAGTGAATACAAACCTTTATCAAGTTGTGGAATTATAATCATAGATTGATAGTTGTTAACGCAACAATCCTGTCCCTGCAGCAGCTGCCCTATGAGTTTAGTAGTATCAATGTACTTTAAATTAGATAGATCAAAGGCTTCCAAAGTCTCTCAGAAGATGTTAATACATTCACCAGGTCATAGCCAAACACCAATAGTGGTCCTCCTTGCCCATAATAAGTAACTCCACATTTCAAATGTTTTGCAGAGATGGTGGAATCTGTGAGAAAAAAAAAAACACTGTGGTTGGGTGTGGTAGGCCAGCCCGTGTTAATGAAATATCTTAGTTGTATTTGTTCATGTATGTGCCCACAGACACAACATGTGTGTAGGAATCTTCTTCATTTATTCTCAATTAAACCAGTCCTCAGAGACACTGACTAACTGCAAACTATAAGTTCCAGTGCCTTTGAGTGTTTTGAAAAGCACTTTATAAATATAATGTACTATTATTATTATTAAGTCATATGATTAAAAAGAAAATACGTCGTCTTCATATTGCTACTGAGAAACCTTGTATTTCTGGTACAAGCATGCTTGAGCAATGTTTTTTCATTAATAACAGTTCATTTAACTGTTCAAAGCCGTGATCCAAACCCTTGAAGTTGTGTGTAGCATGTGTCTGTGTTCATAGTCAGGAATAGGACTTCAATAACATTTGGACCTTCGAGCATTACAGGCAACACACAATACACTGTTGTCTGTTCTCCCCTTTAAAACAATATTAGTAATGAGGTCAAATTTAATGCAGTTACCTCGAAGGCTCCAACCAATATAGTGAATGATATGGAATGAGATTTACACATTTTATCATTTAGAATGTGGGACTAACAGCACAAGTAAAGATACAATTACATTTGTTTCCTCACATTTACAGAATCATTTAAGGGGATAAACAATAGGGCTATTATGTAGACTAAAGACAGGACATGGCCCAGGGAAGCAACGAAAAGAGCAAACAAAAACATTAAAGAGTGCCCTGCTCTGTCTGACCGACGGCTAATGGCATCACATGGTAAGGTTGTCATATGATGATTCATTCCATAAAAAAATCTGTTGTTTTAAAATGTAAGTCACTGAAAGAGTAAGAAAATCCCCCAAGCTTTAGGGTGTAACTTGACTGGGTGCATCACACTCTGCTTTTGTCCTTTTGGAGTGTGCACTCAAATGAAAATGCTGAAAAAAGGCTCAATGTCCATGTATCTGGGTAAATCAGAGAAAAAACACATTCGGTTGGCGACACAGTTGGCAGTCAGTGGCTGAGTACACACACTTTGGAACACATTTTAATTGTATTAAAGCTTTAGAGACGCACTCCTTTACTGTTTGAAGCTGTAATGTGCTCAGGTGCCCTGGCTTTGAAAAGGGTTAATAAATTGTGAAATGTACAGTACATAATCAACATTGTTCTTCTATCAATTTGTGGAATATTGGACAAGGCAGTTTGAATGGTACAAATGATGGGCTTTGACAGAGAACTTCCTGAAAGGCCAGGCAAATTAATCAAATTGAAATAGTCTGTCTGCTCTGGTTTCAAATGGCAGCATTGACTGATACAGATCTTGGAGAAGGGCTCTGGAGAGACATCTGCCTTTGCTGGCTTCATGCTACTGCTCCAATGTCATGTGTTTCAGTCTTCTACTTCAAGTCTTATTTATTCAAACTCATCAACCTATGGCCGTGTAAAGAAGGCTTGCTCTGTCTTGCACTTCGAAAGATTTAGTCAATATCTGAATAGTAAAAAACAATATTTTCAGTACTCAGTGTAAGCTTCCCGAAAGCAGGTATTTACCATTAGTATTTACCATCCATCCACCCATCCATCCATTAGGAATACCGCTTATCCTACAATTTAACATGTTGTATTTTATTATTTACCAGATAGAACATTGAGTACTTCAATTCTATGTACTTTGATTGAAAATAAACACTTGAAAACATCTAAAAAAATTGATTTCCTCTCCGTTGAGGTATGTTGATAAAATATTGTTATAAATCTGGTAACATCAAAACACATGTTGTTATGGTATTCCAGCTCCTCCAAAGCAATAATGTGTCCAGTGTTTTAACAGTAAAATCTACAGTACAACTGTATTTTATCATAATCAGTATTTATGATACCCTATTGTAACATCACGTAATTTGTATATTTACTGCTACATCAAGAAAAGAAAAAAAAACCTTGCCATACTATTGATTTAGGGAGTTTACAAACACTAATATTGTGAAAGAAAATGATTACAATGAGGATATTGTTTAAGTCTTTGGAGCAATCCCACTACGGCACTTCCCACTATTGAGATCCCGTTTGACAAACAAATGTCATTATTTTTATAAATCCATTCAAACTATTTTCCTGGAATAACCCACGACTGGTCTAAATGGAAAATGCATGTAGGGAAATGTCAACAAACCAATCTCGCCGAAACGGGAAAAGAGATAGACTTTTGAATTTTTGTCCACTAACCAATTTATGTTAAGGTTAATTGGAAACAATTACAACAAGCCATGTTGCAGTAAGAATCAGGGGGAGTAGGTGTTGAGAATGGTATATCCATTATGGAGACCAATGCTGAAACACAACTACATTCTCCTGTCTTAATTGTTTCTCTGTTTTACACGATTGGTATCTACTAACCCAGGTCCCAAGCCTGAGATTTGTTACAGTTCAAGGCTTGAATGGGATCGGCGCCAACTACTGGTTGGGGGCTGATTTGTTGAACTGTTACACCAGGGACCAAGTGAGGGTTGAGGCTGCCAAGCGGTGCTGAAGATGTCTGGATCTATATCGTCTGTGTAAGGGTTGGAGACAGAGTTTGTCATGTCCAACGCTGAGAGGAAGCCCCCAGATGTGTGGCATCAGGAGGAGTCTACTTCAGCTGTCAGCAGATGAGCTGTTTGAGATTGCCAATAACGTTGGGTTAGTGAGAAAGATGCATCTAAACTTTAAGTGGGTAAAGTGATGGTTTTGTGGATTTGATTGGTGCATTTAAGTTTAGTAAGTCTCTACTGGAGTATGAGGTTATGGGATTGCTCTTAGTTTTGAAAGCTTGTGTTGATTTGGTTGTCCAAGCCATGAATGGAATAGTTATAGTCGTCTGTACACTTAGACCTAAAGGTTGGGTCACACAACACATCTTCTCCGCCCACTGGCATAGTTTACAAAACTGCAGATTATCAAACTCAAGACATGCTAGATAATGACTGTCATGGACTACTCTCCACTTGTGAAGAATGAAACTCAGAAGATGTAATTGTATTCCCAGTCCCCAACCTACACAGAAAAGACTTTACACTAATAAGCTGCCCATCGTGTGTCAGAATACACAGCAATACACCCCGATCTACAGTAAAACACACTGTGAGGGTCAAAAAGGCAGCAAAGTAACTGAACCTAACTTTCATCCAGTCAGACCTTGTATAAATGAGCAGTGTGAAAATATTTCCAGAACTAGTGTATACTTAAATACTATACTAATACTAAAATTACCGTAAGACATCACAACTGTTTCTGTACTTCATTACATGGCCAGCAAATCCTGTCCCATCTCAACAAGGTAACACTGACATCAGGTTTCGCTCTGTAACAGCTCAAGATGTCTTTGTACATACAATGTACCGGGGTCTAGGACACAAACATCATGATTAGTTCGGACTAAAACCTTGAGCTGGTGATAACAAACCTACACTGTTGGAACACAAGAGACTTTGGGGCCATCTGCGGACCACACCGTCTGTGGAATACGGACGCTAAAAGAAGACGTTTACTGCATTATTTGAAAATTGGTTAATTATTCACATTGAGTGGAGTCGTATGCCAGCAATTTATTATTATGATGATGTGCCACCAAACAAAGATGAAAGTAAAGTGCAAAGTCATCCTGGACTATCATCCAATTAGACATGTTTTATCAAACATATTCATATAGACAATTTGATTTGTCATTGCATCATCCTTGGGCACACATAAGACTAATCAATACAATAGCTTGGTTTTGGCTGAATCACAAAAAGCCACTGTGCCCTCCAACTGATCCACCTCTGACAGACAATTGCTGATTCACTACTGAGACAAGCATCAATACATGTCACTTGTCATACACTGTATGCAATTTATACATGGGTTGCACAGTTTTCAGAGTGGTTGCAGCATCCTGGGTACCTTGATCAGTTCTTTCAATGATGAGCTCAGATGATGGGTAAGGGAGGGGACTTACAAAATCACAGTGCATGGAGTACACTCTGGACAACATTGTAAACAACTGATATACTCTCAAAGGAGAGCTGATTGTGGGCTAGTTTTCTTCACATGAAAAACTATATTTATATTACATTTATATTAGATTTTATTGTTATTTTATTGTTATTATTATTATATTATATTATATTTTTATTGTTATTATTATGTTCAAGGTTCAAGGTTTTTTATTGTCATATGCATGACTTTTACAGAGGCAAAAATATGCGATGAAATTCTTGCGTCTCTTCAACACCTAACGCTAATGCAGACATTAATAGAATATAACAAAATAGGTCAATAAAGTATAATGCAAAGTAAATAAAATCTAATTCAAAATATACAACTATAAGTTATGGAGATGACCGGTGTATATGGGGTACTAAGGTGACAGAGTCCGTATAAAGTGACGGTAAAAATCAAAGTGGCCTATTGTGTGTGGAGGGTTCGGGCTCAAGTGTGATTGTTCAAAAGCCTGATGGCTTGGGGAAAGAAACTGTCCTTGAATCTGGTGGTGTGAGTCCGGATGCTACGAAACCGTCTGCCCTCGCTCGGGCAGCAGGCAGAACAGCTTGTGGCTGGGGTGCAGAGAGTCCTTGACGATCTTGCTGGCCTTCTTCCTGCTACGCTGCTGGTAGAGGGCCTCTATATTATAATATATAATATATATATAATTATTATATTTTATTGACCTATTTTGTTATGTAATGTCTGCATTAGCGTTAGGTGTCGAAGAGACATAAGAATTTCATTGCATACTTTTGCCTCTGTAAACGTTATGCATATGACAATAAAAAACCTTGAACTTTGAACCTTGAACTCTTATTCCCTAATAAGAATTGTCTTTCAATGTGCCATCCAAAATGTATATGCTTTTCTCTCCTTAACATGCCTGGGAAAATAACCCAAAAGTGGTTGAATTGTTGATTCCATTAACGTGATAGAAGTTGATGAACTAGACTTATTATCTTATGCAAACAACAATTGTTTCCTTCTCTAATCTCCCCTGTGTTTTTAATCATAGATAAATGCGTTTTGGTTTACATTTAGGGAAACATGTGAACCCTATCTTGTCAGTTGGTCAGTGTTTGTCCAACTCAGATTAATGCATGAGCTTCTGAAATGTAAACAAGGTTCAGGAACCTTGTACTCCAAAAAATCTATTTTTGAGCTGTTCCTTGTAGGGCTAAAACTGTAGATACATGAGAATCCTACCATTGTTTGGATATGCCTCATGATTGCACTGCACTGACTATGCTTAGCCAATTCATAACCCAACGATGCAACCTGAAGATATAAAAATGGATTCAGATGTAAAATATTATTTGATTTTTGCAGTTATTTTGGTCTGAAAGAGAGACAATTATTGTATATGGGAGTTGAGAATTGACATAAGAAAAATCCACACACCAAATTTAAAGCAATATACAATATTAAGAGTTAAACTCTGCCACTGGTGGACTCAATGCCAGAATTGTACATAATATTTGCATGACAATCAACACAGAGGGTTAAAGTAAATTGAGTTTTCGAAATTTCGTTTTAAGAAGGAAGCTTGTTATCAAACCTTAAGCCACTGTTAATTTCTGCACACATTTTTCTTTATTCAAACACCAGTTTTGACATTCATTGTAAATAAGTGTGCTTGCTTTTTATTGCCTGGCATAAAAAAACAGAAACAAAAAAAAACATGCATCTGCAATTGGTACCTGAATATTTAATAAGATGAGCTCTACCTTTTTCACTTGGGACTTGGAACCGAAAATATGCCTTGTATTACAAACGCTAGGGTAAACATTTAGTTAATGGTACACTTAATTATCTATTTAACTATCAGATAAACATGTAGGGGATTACAGTAAATACGTGTATATAATCTAAATTGATATTATACAGTTTTGGTAATGTTTGCAATAACTGTATTACATTATGTTGTTTGTACCTTTTGCAGTCTGACATGTGATGCTCCACACACACTCCTAATTTCCATTTAAAAGGCAGAATAAAAAAAAAAAAAGCAAACTGATAAAAAAATGATTGTTGGCAGGAAAGATGATTCACTCGTGTGTATGAATGTGTTACCCTCTAGTGACAACATTGTGATACTGCACATATCTCAGCCAGCTCCATATCGGTTTCATTTCCCTCTAACTGATGCATATCTAAGTTATTGCAGTGAAAATACATTTAGGCAGATGCATGTTGAATTTGAGAATATTTGTATAATGGATTGTCAGCAGTAAACCATGTCATTGGGAGCCTCTAGCATTATTGCACTTATGCAAACAGGATGCACTAACATAAAGGCCCAGGCTGACAGGGTCCCGGTGTTCAGGACTGACTAACGTAAAGATTCTTGCTGGATAGGTTACCCATGTTTATGACTGACTAACATGAAGATTCTTACTGGATAGGTTTCCCGTGCTCACTGACTAACATGAGGGCCCAGGCTGATGGGGTTCCCATGCTCAAGATTGACTATCATATCATATCATATCTTATGACCGATCACGTGGGCAGTTTTAGCTGTTGTTCTTTTTTTTGATTCATGAAGCATATAATTTTATAGAATACGGCAATATTAGATTAGATGGATCTATAATCCAGTCTCTATGCCATATCTTTAAGATCATGTCGAGCCACTGGGCACGAAAACAATTCATTCCTCTGCCTTCTTGTGGTTTAATGCACTATTGCAATGGCAGTCAATAATAAGAGGTCCTCTATTTAGTCAGACATCAAAGGAGACAGTGTGAAGCAATCACCTTCATATTGGACTGTGATTAAGGGTCCCTGCTTCAAAATGTACGCTTTCTTGAGCTTGATCAGGAGCTTGCCTTATTTCCTTCAGAATGTGGGCTGTTGCTGATTGAGCTCTCTGCCCATTCAGAACTAAGATTGCCTTCCTCTTTTAAAAACAGCTCCAGCCAGAATGGACTCCTGACTGCCTCATGATGCTGGTAAAAATAGCTGCATTCTCCACAGACCAGATTTAATTTAGCAGACATGTGTGTGTTTCCTCAAGGATGGCTGATGAAGTGTGTCAATCTAGCAAGGCCCCACTGGTATTGCTTGGTGACTGTGAAGTGATGGTCGTGCACATATAGATTGCTTGCAGTAGAATCCTGACCATTCTATGCCATTTCGAATGTTAACTACATTGAAAAGTTGGGGAAGGTTCCAGTTTTTCACCCTCTCCTGTCTTACCTGCGTGCCAGTGCGTGCGTGTGTGCCAGTGCGTGCATGTGTGTGTGTTTGTGTCTGTCTGTGTGTGTGTGTGTGTGTGTGTGTGTGTGTGTGTGTGTGTGTGTGTGTGTGTGCGTGTGTACCTCAGAGAGTAGACAAGTCATCAGAGTAGTGGATGCCTCCCCATGCGTTAAGCATTCTCTACCTTAATCTCCCGCAAGGAAGCTCCTGGGCCTTGCTGCAAAGCATGAGTGGCTGCGTGAGTTATGGTGTGCCAATTCATAAGGGGCCATGGAAAGGAGGGGAGAGGGTGAGAGAGAAAGGATCTCACCCTGGAACACGCTCATAATGAAAACTTATAACAGAAAGGTAATCGCCATGGGAGCTCGTCCAAAACGCAGAAGCTATACGTGAGACTGCTGTGATGTAGGACAGTGGGGCAGGGGGCAGCACTGGGGAATGAACGGTTCCTTAGAGAGTGATTATAGTGTAGACATAAGAAAGTGAGACAGCTCTGGGACCAAGTGTTATCAATGGCAACGACTGTTAAATGCTTGGCAAAGGTCCCAAGTTGCATTTGACTGCGACACTTTCATATTAAGCATGCATTCATCCTGCCTTTCATGGTCT
This sequence comes from Galaxias rostratus, assembly GCA_036024795.1. Taxonomy (NCBI): domain Eukaryota; kingdom Metazoa; phylum Chordata; class Actinopteri; order Galaxiiformes; family Galaxiidae; genus Galaxias; species Galaxias rostratus. The sequence goes on along the minus strand of JAVQJS010135044.1, from coordinate 7,382 downwards.
CTTTCCATCTGTTTTTCATTCGTCTCTTTCTTTCTCTATACTTCCCTCATTCCATTTAACTTCCTTTCCTCTTTGATTCTCTGTTGTTTTCTGTGCATGCCTGCACATATATGCTCTTGCAAGTGGATGTGTATGTAGGGTGTGCACGGAGGTGGGCCACTGTGAGTAAGCCGCTATGACGAAGGCAGAGTATAGAAATAAGGCCCCTATTTGTTTTTCATTTTAGTTTTAAAAGACGATCCTTTCTGCTGTTAACAGTTGTTCTCTTCCCAGAACCAGAATACGAACCACAAGACCAAAAAAAACAAGCACATTGACATTTGTATTCTAAGCGCCTGATCAGTCATCTGCATATTATGTCCAGATGTGCCTCTCTGCAAATTCCATTTGTACTTATTCATTTATTTGATCAAATATCTACCAAAAAAAAAATCTACCTACTGGGTCTTACTTAGTCCTACATATGTACCAAATCGATTTTCAATAACCGAACACAACCAAAGTTTTCTATTTGCAAAAACACACAAACAATGTTGTAGGGCGCAGTATAAACTGTGTTAGATAAGCTCTCCAAAGTTAAAGTAACTAACCACCGTTTTTAAAATACCAGATATGAGAAATCTGTATTTTAATATATAAAATAAACAAGGTATTGGAAAATCTCTGAAATACCATGTACTATGCAGAAATGCATCTTCTGTTGTTGCACATATGAGCACACGCACACACACACACACACACACACACACACAAACAAACAAACACAGACACAGATTTCACACCCACACCTTGGAGTCATTAGATAGTTACTATTGAAGACGTCGCAACAGGACAGCAGGAGTTCACTGTCATGAAAAAACAGAAAATCTTCCCCTGGTGAGTTCTCCACAGGCCTTGTTGCATACCGTGGTAGAGATAAAATGGTGGCTTGGAATGCAAACAGAGCATATGTCACATCGATCTGCCACACACACAAAAAAAAAGGAAAACCTTTACTCAAAAATAATGTATGAAAATGCAGTTGGCCCATCAATCTACACACTAAACACAACCCCTTTTGAAATGTTGGTTGGGTCATTTGGGATTTGAACAGAAGCATCTGTCTGTATGAATGTTTTATCAGACAAGCCACCCTCTGGAGCGTGCCACCTCCAACATTTTATGAAACATTTACCACCAGAATCGAAAATAGGCTTGGCAATTGCTGCCAGTGATGAGTCGAGGGTCTATACTGGGCCCCTGAAGGGAGCGGTGCAGCTAGCCATCGAACTGTCTCTATTCATACAAGCCACAGGTGACCTGGAGACACACTGTGGCTGGCTCCATTTTTCGCTGCTCTTTCCCCAGCGTTTAACACCGTTTTTCTCTGGTCGCCACATCTAGAATCAACCATTGTATATTTCTTATTTTATGTATATTTATTTTCTCTCTCGCTCTCCTTCTCTGGAAACGTACACCTAGACATACAATACACTACCTGACATCTTAATTGGATCCCCACTATTTTGAATTCCATTCTTGAAACGTGACTGATTGTATATGTGAAATGTAGTGATTTAAAAGAATGAAGTGACATTGGTTAAGAAAATGCAATTCTATGTATGCAAAATCAGTATTACATTTTTTCATTATACTTTACTCAAGGATATAGCAATTTGCATCAACACATTAGGCTTCAAACATTTTTCATCCCTGAAGCCACTTGTAAAATAAACTTCTGCAGGTCAAGAAAAAGAATTATAATTCCATCATGTTCAAAATTGGGTCTATATGCTATGAAATAATTAACAGATTAATTTTGAATTGAAGAAAAAGAAAATACCCTCATAGTTTTAATGCCATCATCCTCACCATGTGTTTTCAACTTAGCATTCAACTCTGGGCTCAAACCTGTGATTCCTTTTGTTAGATTGTGAAGTGCTCTATGAACACGCTGTTAGAAATTGGACAATATCTCTGTCCCAGCAAATGCAAACGGACAGGTGCAAATCAATTTACCTTGACACGGATCCTACTGTTACATTTTGGTTAATTTGTTCACATCCAAGTGTAATTAGATGACTTTTCAATCGAAGGGAACCTAATGAAAGCATGTCATTTGCATCACAACTCATTATTGTACGGATTATTCCACATCTCAACAGTGGTTGGTCTGCCGTGGCGAGCCCCTGTCAATGACTCATTTAGGAATCATCCTTGTGGTCAAGACGGCCGTCAAGTCAACTGTTTCAGGTACTGGATGTTAAAATTTGAAATGGCAAAACTATGTGTATATAGTTATACTAAACACATTGACATAACACTTTTAAACTTGTTTGACTTGTTTCTACATTAGATTTCTCAAAATGCGGAAATAAACATAAAATAATTTGTATCTAAAAAATACCGCAGCTTATGTAACACTGGGGCAACCGAATCTCTTTTGAATTTCAAAAAACCATTGTGGACATGTTCGTTTCCTTTTCGGCCATCATTGTGAACAAAGAGTTCCCGACATCTATGTGTCATCATCACTTACTCATCACGTCAAAAACACATATTCATCTGCTTGCTCATCTTATGTCTGTCAAGAGAGTCTGAATTATGATGAAAAATCTCAACTTCATCTGCCCCCATGGATGTCTCCGGGCTACTGTTCCAATAACTTCAATAACGGTGGAAGTCATCTTAAAAAACGTCAAGAAACCTCTGCTTCAAAAACTCAATGTTCTCTGCTTGATCAAGGGTAATCCCAGAACAATGCCTGCTCCCTTCAATGTATAGCAAAGGGAGGTTTTGGTTGAGTGTCATTTTTACTTCCCGAAAAGTACAGAATCTCAATTTCAGTAGACAATGTGTTATCACATTGGACTATGGTACTGTAAACGTGTTGTCCTTGAATCAACTACTGAGTGGCAAAGTGATCTAGTTTCATTATACAATAGAAAATACAGTTACTGTAGATGCCTTTTGTTTTTAATTCATCCCCTTTCATGGAATACAAGGAAATGTTGATGATATCGATGGGGGAATTCCATCATATAGGTAACATTGACAGGTCAAAATAGAAACACATCATTTACCCTGGACAGAGCATTAAAGTGCTCACAGCCCCATGATTGAGGATATGCTCAGCCAACAGTTACCCTAGGATTGTTTACAGTGGTGGGCCCTGGCAATGACTGGCCGTTTATTGCTGTCTGCTCCGGCAGTATTTCAACATTGCATCTCACTCCTTTGAGCTGTCAGCAAGCAGGCCCATTACAACGAACACTCCCCGACATACCCTGCTACACTGTAAGGGTTCTGTAGAGCAGTCAGACCCACGGCTCAGTAGACATTTGGACAGAATACAAGAAAGTACCGGGATGAATATTCGTAGCCAACTGCAATATGTTTGCAGGATGATCCATTCAAATGAAAGCATCAGTATTTCCTCCCAATTTTGTTTTTGTAAAGTTGGATAAAGCACCAGTTTATAAAGTGAAATTTTATGTTGAGATCTGAAACAACCCAGACACTCTTTCTGTGTTATTTCATCTTAGTGCTGTTTTTAATAAATATTGACCACAAAATATTTCAAGAAAGAAATTAAAAGTGGGTTGGACTGTCTTGTATGGTTTGAGTTGTTGGCACAACGAGAAGTTGTTGCAGCTTGGTCAGAATGCTGTTGCTAGACTTTAAACAAAGATGACAAAGTTTTAACAAAATACACCAATTCTCACAACTACACTGGCTTCCTGTGTGTCAGATAATTTGTTTAAAAGAGCTGTTGCTCACCACGTCACTAAATAATTTGAGGCCAGAATACTGACACGAAAATGTACCTGCTATGCCACTCAGGTCACCTAGAACAGGTGTCTTAAACATTCCCATAGTTAAGTAAAAAAAAAATGTAAGTGGTGTTTAGCTACCATGCAACAAATAGCTGGAATTAACTTCCAGAAGATCGGAGACTCGCTCCAAGCCTGACTGCTTTAATGTCCAGATTAAAAACATATACAGTATGTGCCTTAATGAATTTGGCTGAATTGTTGTAATTTTTTGCCATTTTATTTATCGTATTGCAATTGTTTTTATGTTTATTTGTCTTTTTAATATGTGTTCACTGATTCTGCATATCGAATGTAAAGCACATTGAATTTCCTATGTGAATAAAATGTGCAATTAAAATAAATGAATAGACTTGTTGATTCGTTTGGACCATTTTATAAGTAGCACAATACTTGTTTCTGCAGAGTCTACCAATGCTTAGTTATGTAATAATCTAAAAGTTAGATAATGGTACTTCTGTAAAAGAAAAAAAAAATGTTTTGACTAACAATGCAGAACAGTTGAAAATTTGTGTCAGAAATTTAAAATAGGGGGTTGAATGGGGGATTGATGTGGGCATACGTTTTCAAAGAAAAAAACATCAGCAGGATACTGGTGACTTTCGCACCACCAGGAGTTCTTCAATCGGAAAGAATGAATGTCAAACTGATAGAGAATTGCTTCTCCCCACTGCATTTCTGTGATGTGTGAAAATTTTGGTGTTCTCAATGACCCATGCCTTGCACTGTATCAAAGATATCAGTATGGTTGACTACACAGACAGGAAAAGATTACATCCTCATATTCCAGAGTCTGGAAATGGCTCATTTGCCTGTTGGGAGATGGCAATGTTGACACAAATTGTGGAGAGTACAATTTATAGTTCATTATATTACTTAAGTTAGTATTTCAACAAACAAGTAAAGAAACATTAAAGGATTTCAGTTCTGCTTCACTTGCATTAGAGCTGTGTACAGTCAGAGAGAGGAAAAAAGAAATATTACTACATTTTAACAAGCCATCATCTGACTTATCGTCAGCTGTGTTGAGAGTGGGAGGATGTGCTTATTGAATTACCACACTTCTGCTGTTGCATTCAATAAAGAGTGACTCAAGCTTAGAGAGCGGTAGTTGGGCTGATTAATTTTTATTAAAGCAAAGATAGCGTAAATGAGACTCCAGGGTGTGTCATGGTTTCCATTCATTCACATCTATTTATCTCCTATGGATTACTAGGGCCCAATCAAGGCCTAGTGATGTCATTGCTAGTAGTTATTAATATTGAAAGGTAATTTCCTATGACAGGAGCTCATGTCTATCACATCCATGGTTCAATTTCCAATTTCCCGCAAGAAAGCTTGAATCACTTATGATATTTAACTCAGAGTCTATCAGCACTAGAACATTGCCAATTGAGAAAACTAAATTCTTGCTTGAATTTTTGTCCCAGTATGGAAGACTTGGAGAACAAGAGGTATATTATTGCCTGTATCTGAAAGTGTCTAGGTACAATTCACTATTTGTTATATTTTAATTGCCAATATTTCCTTAGCATAAAATACTTAGTGTATATAAGGCATTGCATTGTTTATCGCATGTATTTTTTAAGGATAATCTTATGTCATTCAAAAACCCTTCTATTGGATGATTATTTTACTTGAAAAGTATTCAGGTTACATTTAACTTTTGGAATGCATGTGGGACTAATATTGGGGCATATAGCATTGTGTTATATGAATGTGAATATATAATATGAATATGGTTATGCGAATGCGACACAACAAATGCATGCGTATGTGTAAGGCATGGATTGTGTAACTCAAAGGACTTTCAAGTCTTCCTCTGAACAAACTTGACAAAAAGCCCTGCAGGCCAAAAATAGATGATACTTGACTTCTTGAATTAAAGGATGGGATTCAGAGTCTGGACACCCTATGACCCATGACTCCATGGAATAGTTACTTGACTTTTTTTCAGGTTTTCCTCCATGATTTTGAACTCCCTCTTGGTCCATACCGCGGATAGAATTCAAGAAAGTAGGACAAATTATCCCAGGAGGTTTGCAAAAATCCTTTAGAAGCCAGGGAACTGTAAGTATGTAAGGACTGTCATTGCAATGGTTGATGTTCATTTGATTGATTGCTACTCAGAGTTATCATGAACACACAATTTTCATCATCAACATAATAAAGTGCATCCAAGCAAGGGAGGGGGCAGGCGCATACAGCTGCATATTTGTCAAAGGGCATCCTGCACACATTTCAGTGTAGTGTACATTTTGGCCAACAGACTTACCTTTCAGTTTGTCAATGTAAACATTTTCTAGTGGAACCGGTGCTGATATGCAAACATCTCATAGGCTTCAAATCACTTTTCATTAAAAACATACACTGAACATTCCTTTACATGTCAATGTGTAAGCTAATCAAAGCTATATTTTCATGTAATAAAGAAACAGGCAAACAGAAAAGAAACACTGCAGTGAATAATCAAAGCAAACTGCCACAAAAATGTTGTAAATAATTTTGACAACGTCACGTCCAGAAGAAAAAAGGGAGTTCTGGTTACAAACCAATGTGCAATCCTTATACCGCAGTGTATCATCATATGTTGTGGTTTAACCACAAGATGGCGCTGAACAAAATGCAAACAAGTGGTTCTCAACTGAACTGGACAGTAGAAACAGCAGAATCATAGTGATCCATTCAATGATCCAATCAAATACCAGTGATGCGCAGGGGATTGAAAGCTGATACCATGACAACACAGTCCTTAAGCTAACCACATAAAGTGACACATTTCATTTAAGGAAACTAGGAAGGATGCTTATTCACTAACGTGTTAAGCTGGGAGGCCTGAGCAAACCACTGAAGTACATGTTCAATTGTGTGCTGAACAAAAAGTAAACGTTTATTTTCAGGGTTGGTACCTCAGGTGTGACTTTTGGGAATAAGACATCAGCAGCGCCACAAACATTGCCCATTCCCCGATATATATGATATCCAGGTTGCAGTTGTGATCCAAATAATCGAGAGCCGAATTGATGACAGGCTGCTGGTGGTGACATCACAGAGCTCCAAAGAAAGCTGGGTGGATGTGTCAGGTGAACTAGTGGAGCATACCCAATGTCTGAGTGTCCCATGACGACCGAAAGGAACTGCATAACAAAGCAGTGGGCGCAATTGGGCACTGGCCAATGACTCCACAATACTATTAAAACAGGTGTTAAAGATAAGTCATCATGAATACATTAACAGTCTACAACAGTAGTACACAACTTAATTAGGTTATACTGTTATACAAGAATACAAATGATTATTTCAATAGTTTCTTAATATGACTATTTACAACAATGATGTTAGAGTTCTACCGTTATTTTATGCTGTAAAATTACTTTCTGAAATATAATCTTTAAAAGCTAGGCCAAATTTAAGTAATCCTTCATTCTAGTGTAAACTTTTATTTAGAGCTCTATTCATTTCTCTGCGAACTACATTTCAATTATATAGTAAACTGACTCTAGGACAGAAAATTACATCAAAGCACACACTTTGTTAAAGGTAATACTTTTAATTATAATTAACATATTT
>JAVQJS010135030.1:0-10448 GCA_036024795.1 Galaxias rostratus | reverse complement strand
AAGTAAGTCAAGACAAATTTTAGTTTGTGTGCTTTTGCTATTCATCTTCCTTTGAAAAAACACACACATGCCCTGTCTCCATATAACTTGTAATTTGTACATTTTGTAGGCGTACCGCGGTTTTTTATTTAAATGATTTCAGATTTTTTTTACAAACTTTGCAATGTTACTGGATGCAGGCCAAATCTAGCTAATGTTACATATGGGTTTTGAGTTACAGGGCATAAATCATCCAAAATTAGATTCTTAATGCAATGTCAATACAAATATTACCATTAATTGTTCTCAAGCAGGTAGCTGTTTGTCGTTTAAACATATTAGTTTATTTACATTAAATTAATTTAGCAGACGCTTTACCCAAAGCGACTTACAAATAACTGCCTACAAATAGATAAGGTAAAGGTTAATAAAGTAGGTCAATGAAAAAAGTGCATCCCTGACCTAATCACTTAGATTAGAGCTGAGCAAGTGATATACTAAACATTTAGGAACCAACCATACCTAACTAAAAAAAATATATCACAAACTAATTATAAATTATTTTGTGCAAACGATAACTTTTTCCCAAGCAGATTTGTGTGACGTGTTAATTTAAATATTTTTTCAAGTATTTTCTTGAATTTATAAAAGTTTGAGCTAAGCTAACCCCTCTTAGGTTTTGTGTCAACTGTTAGCATTGTAGGTTAACAGAAAAGTATGATTTGCTTGGGCAAGTTGGTAGAACTCCAGGAACAAATATTAATGAGGTAAAATACTCAAAATAATTAAATGTTTCATACCGCCTAAAAACCTGATTTGACGCTTTTGCTGCTTTTAGTGAGTAAGTCAGTAAAAACTTTAAATAAATGTATGATGTTGTATTGACTTACCTTGTTGATATTCACGTGTGTGTTTGCAGCGTTGCTGAGGGCTGCACTCTAAAGTTGGTCTTGGCCATGCGGGGAGGTCCCATAAACACCAGGAGAGGTAAAATAACACAGATAACCCCAAAAGACAGACACAAACACACACACATACACACAATCCTAATCTATTAACATAAGGAAGGAAAGACAGTACACCAATTAAAGAAATGGCAGTAAACGAATAGGGACATAGAAAGAGTTTGGCCGTGATGAGGGATTATCACCACCACAAAACTGTCCTCAAAAGGCACCCTCCCTTGCTTCTTCGAAAGTGTTGCCTGTCGACACTAGTTTGGAGCATCCCAAAACCCAAAGTGGGCCCTCTGACTTTGTGTTTCTAAGAAATTGCTCCTCCGCTCAGCCCTGTCTCAAGATGTCCCTCAAGGCTCTGTCCTTCTCCTTTTACTTTGTATTGTTAACACGCTCCTACTTAGTTGTGTTCAGCTCCATTTTGGCTGACAATTCCGCTACTTTGCAGCTGAAACTTACATTTACATTCATACAAAATATGTTACTAAAGCATACTATATGCCTCCATCAGTTGCAAAGTGCTTCTTTCTAACTCCCTTTAAATTAAATTTAATTAAGGAAAAACTAGAGTTAGGCTAATTTGCCATAGGACAGGAAAGAAAATGGGGAAGCTGGATATGAACATTGGTTCCAAAATCCAATCCAGCAATGCTTTGAAGATCGTTGGGATAATATTCAACCCTTTCCTTGGGTCAGCCTCAAATCCTCAGCATCACAAAGTTAGCCTTTTTAAAATCTTTCACTCACCTTCTCCGATTCCATTGCAGAGAGTAGTTGTGATTATGTAATTTTACCGTAGTATTTTTCAGAAATGTACTTCCATTGCAGCGTCCATAGAACCGTTATACCATAATACAGTCTGTCACAGTATGATAATTGGGATGTTAATTGATTGATGAATCAAACACCTTTTCTCGGTCAAATGTTGCAGCCACAAAATTTTACAGTAAATACACCATAAATAAACCAAAAAAGCTTTTATTTAATACAAAAAAATCTGTTGCTGAGACAGGATATGAAATACAGGCAGCTAGTACAGAGTGTAATAAGAGGTGAGCGAGAGACAAGGTAGTGATCACTAGGTGGTGATCAGTTGATAGCTCAGCTCCTCTCTTTACCAGAGTGTCTAAGACGTACGGCCACAGTTCTGATAATACAACAAAGTCGATCATCTATCTGTGACCTAGGGTATTCTGGTACCAGATACTCTTGTGAACCGCCCTCCCTATGTTGGAAAATAGTGTTTTTTTTAAACAATCTATGACTACCACAGAAGTTCAACAACAAAGCAACAAATTGGTTCAGATCAGGCAGACCTTTCCTCCCAATCACCCCTCTCCAGGTTTCTCCATCATCATCCATGTTAGCGTTGAAGTTCCCCTGCAGAACTGTACAACAGCTAGATGGTACCGATTCGTAGTACCCCACCTGGCAACTCCAAGAAGGCCGGGTACTATGAATTGCCATTTGGTGTATAAGCACAAACGACAGTCAGAGCCCCCCTGACTCACAGCCGCATAGAGACGACCCTCTCGTTCTCTGTAAAAAGCTCCAAAACAGCGGTTCCCGGCCGGGGGCTTATGAGAATCCCAGGGGTCAGCACACCTAGGTCCCCGCCTGTGCCTGCCACCCGGTCTGCATGGCACCTGACCCCGATGTCTGTCCCTGCAGGTGGTGGGCCCATAAGACGGCGGCTCCATGTTTTTTCTGCAGACTGTGCCCGACCAGGCCCCATAGGTTAAGTCCCAGCCACCAGATGCTGGCCGGAAGGCCCTGGATCTAGGGCGAAGCCCAGGTCTCTCTCTTCCGGTCGGGGTACAGCTCCGTTGAACCCAAACGTGTTGTGAGGGTGAATTGGGAATGTCTGGCTGAAGCCACTGTCCGTGGTGTTTTTAACTTCCACCTCCAGAATCCCAGGGGAGTTTGGGAACATTGAATACAAGTGGGCCATGCTAAAAACTTCCATTGTGGAAACAGCTGCAAGGAGTTACGTTAAATAACCAAAATATGTTGAAAGTGTTGTTATTTTATTGGCTTGTGTGATAGTGTAACGTCAATTAGGTTTGCACAATACCCAATTGGTTGGTTGATTGGTGGTTGGCATGTCAGTCACTGAGGTTGATCAGAAGCTGTCACTTGACAGTCTGGGGAACGCGGCATATAATCTTACTTTAAGATGTGCTATACATTTATTTTTTTAATCAGGGAGTCGAAAGAGCGTCCTTGAACAACCCATCACTAAACTCAATCATTTGCCACCAATCTACTGCTAACTACTTGCCAATTCTGTGAAAATTGCTGTTTTCTAATTCCGAATACAACAGTGTAATGCTACTGACAATAGGGCTTTAGGGACTACGTTTTTAAAGACAGTTAGAAGCAATGTTATATTTTTCTGATGATTACAACAAAGTTGAACATTTCTAGTTCACGCTTGGTGTTTTTTTTTTCCTTCATAATTCTTTCATAATGAAGTTATTTGTAATTAGTGACGCATCCGTAACCATTACGTGATGAAATGTGCCTTTGGAGCATGAGACTAATTTTTTAAAGGTTGTTATTTTGTTGAGATGTGGACAAGTGCCCATCTCACTGAAAACACAATAACGTTGCCTTCCTGTTGACTAAATGTAAATTAATTTCCCATTCCATTTCTTCTTCTATAAGGTTATTAGCTGGTGTAGTTTGTAGTATTCTGTAAAAAATAATGTATACCAGTGCAACCCACTCGAACAGGCCCATAGGCAAGGGAATATATGTTTTTCTTTGTACCAAATTATTCTTAATTAATCAAAACTGTTGCACAGTACAGCCCTGACAAGTGGGACAATTACAAAAAAAACTAAACACACATTGTGATAGTGTGTGTAGAATGTTGAGAATTTTGTTGATTTTAATCCATTTTGAAATTCAAAGGGGACATAATAAAATGTGGCGAAATTGAAGAGGTATGACATCTTCATATGTGACAAGCTGGTGATTTCAGATTTTCTTATTTTGACCTAGGGTTATTACATTCCCTTTTACAACATTCATATTGAATCAAAGCAGGCAGCTTTTACTGTCTATGACCTGACTTGACTATGTACTCCTGCAGGCCTAGAGGACAAACATGGGTATACTTTTAATACATGAATGGGTGCCAGGGAAATGGCATCTTGTATTGTTTTAGAAAAACTGACTTGCAAAACCAGAGGAAAGTCCGGAGAGTTTATAAAAGTGTGGAGACCTTTGCTGAGTATCTTAGACGACAAGGTGTACAGTCATTTTGAAATTACAGTGTTATTGAGGTTATCTATGTTGTGTTCTTTCCAATAGAATACATTGTTCGACCTAATTGTTACCTCTACAAAGACAGTGATCTAAATTGTACCTAAATCACATTGAAAATGTTAGCTAAGAACTGTCCGTTCCAGTCTTCTGATCTTTACTCCAAAAGACCTGTAAAGGTAAAAAGTATTAAGCTATGTGGAGTTGCAGGTACAGATCTCTTTGTGCTCTGTCACAATTAGGCGTTTTAAAAATTATATTTTGTGCTCTTCTTTTGGCATGATGCCTCTGAATTTCTTATGTCCAAATAATTGTAAACTGTTTGTTATGCTAATTAATATATTCAATGTAAAATTTCAGTTTTCAAATAAGTTTAACCAAAATTTACCAAGTGTGGCAAATATTAACAAATGATTTATCAAGGGTTGCAATATTTTAGGGGGAACTAGAGGACACTAGAGATCTTTAAGCTATTACATAAATTACAGAAACAGAAATAATTACAGAAACACAAAAAGGTGTACCCTACATTGCTAAGTACAACTGGGAAACAATTACATTTCTAAATCAATTATGTTTTAAATGGACATCAAGTTAATGGGATGGTTTGTTCAAACCTTTGACTGGTACTGTTTGTGTATTTCTCTTTGCCAGTGGCAATGGAAGAGCCTGTAAACGGTTTGGCTAACTTGATGGAGAGCAGCAGTAGAAGAGAAGAGGGCAGCAGGGAGAATACTCTGTCGGGTAAACCGGTCACCTTCCTGGTATACAGAGAGGGAGAACAGCTTAACTTCTTTCGGGTAGTAGACTGTGAAGGCGACACCCTGACCACTCTCTCTGGGTCTCCCAGGTGACTTCTATTTGCTTGTTATGTCTGGCGTCACTTGTCACACCTGGGTCCAAACGCTGTCTTAGATCAAAGAAAGCGAAGTCAAGATAAAAAAAATGTAATCAGACATATTTAAACAAGGGACACAGCACTGTGGTCTATTGGAAAGACTAGCCTGTATCCTCAGCCAATGCTGTACCAAGGGTTGGCACTAGTGGCTGGGACTCGAAAAGAGTAATGTCGATGGTTGATACACAACTTAACAACCAAATTATTTTACTGGTCTTGTATGGTTTTATTACACCATTGGGAGAGTATGATGTGCTATAGATTAAATTGCATTCATTTGTTGATGATAAATGGTATTTTACCTATTTTAATGTTAATATTCAGAGTGTGAGTGTGTATTTTTTTCACGTGATGTAGTCTTTGCAAGTAATGTCAATGCATGTTTTACAGTGATTGTAGCTTGGTGTATAACGTGTTCACTGAAGAAGAGGAGGATGGAGATGGATCAGTCACAGCTGCTGGAATACCAACTTTAGAGAACTCAATCACAATGAGCAAGATGAAGCTTCTTAAAGCTAAAATTGAGGACCTGAGCCTCAACAAAAAGGTAGGAAACATGAAATCCATGTCTGGATTAAGGATTTGGTCTATTTTGCCCATAGAAAAGATAAATAATACAATCTGCAGTGGTCTTATTTCATCCCTTTGGTTGCAATAAAAAAATTTATTTGATACAGAAATACAAACGTCAAGAATGTAGCAAAGAATCTAGAGCCAGAAAAATCAAATTGCTGACTATTTTGGTATTTTTACACCAAGAGGAAGATATGTGTAGCATTTATAGGACCCCCTAAAGACAGATGTGAAATAGGTTTTGCGTATATGAACAATTCATTCCCTTGAGGCAGTGTATCAAGTTTCTTGAGGATTTGACTAAATTCAACTGAAATATAGCAATTTTGTGGAAAGCCACCTCTTCTTTGTGTGAGTTCATTTCCTTTGATGTAAGTTCATATTCTTTGGCTGGTAAGTCTGATTTACATTAATACAACTTGTGCTTGGCATGGTTAATTGATGCTACTTGCCAAGTTTGGTGCAGATTGGCCAAACAGATCAAAAGTTATGATTCACAAAAATCTAAATGAGATGTGGCCTTTCAAAGTGTGACACTTATTAAAGTGCCACTGTCAGACTAATTTGGGTAATCTTTGGTTTGGAAATAAAGTAAAAAAAAAAAAGTAAGTGCACCACCAAAGCAACTAATCTTTCTTTTTTTTTCAAATTAATTATTCCTGTATTTTAAACTTTTTTGTCTTCTCAATTCTCATCTACCTCTTATTTTATAAGAATTCAATATTCCAAGGTATTTAATTGCTATGTACTTTTTGTCTTTGTGCCCTTAGCCTAAGAAGTTTAAAAAGATGAAACCACAGCCTCCTGTTGACCCCATTACCATTGGCAGATCTCTAGTCTTGCCAAGTATGCGACAGCATCATCACCGCCTCTTGAATGTACTCCCACAGATCCCCCTTCAACCAAATGGACAATTACCTCCAATTGGAGGGAAAGGTGCAAAATCACCCTCCCCTGCCTTTACATCTACTAATGTTGCACACAACTTCATCACTAGACAAGCCCCGTCTATTTTCACGGTTCCAGAAGAGGAACTCCAGAAGTCGGGACCTTTATTGGCAGGCACTCGCCCTTCACCCAAAATCTCCAACCTATGTGTTGGTAGCTATGAGCTAATGAGGGACAATGCGTACCCACAGCTCCCTCATTTTACTACCAAAGAGCAATCTGAAGAGGCATCAGAGCGCCACCACCAACATGCAGTGAGCTTGGGTTTAGTGGATGAAGCTGCTGAGCAGATGAATCTATCACAGCCTGGATCTATGTTTGGGAGTCTGAAAGACTCATCAGAACCGCAGAATTTGGATGTTTCTCCCCAGGCGGATGGAGTTTCAACTGGGATTGCCCCACTCTTTGAAGGAGTAGGGACTAATTCTTTTTTCCCACTTGCATTAGCTGACGGAACACAGCTTGCCAATACCACTTTACATATCCAGCTTTCTTCGCATTGTCCTTCAAACCCCTCCACTGTCTCCAGACCACTTCCTCAACCTTTTGAGTTCACTGGTTCCTCTTTGCAGCCCTCGAATCACAGCCCTCGAATATGTACCCGTGCCTTGCTCAAATCATCCAATATCTCTCCTCACAACTCTACCTCTTTCACCACTCCCAGCCCTGCCAATGTCCAAGACATCAAGGAAGTCTCACTGAGCAAATGTCCTGAGAAAACCACTAAAGACGAGGAGAGGGGCATCACCAAGATTGCTAATCAGTTGAGTAAGGAACCGCGGGGAATACTAAACAACATAGAGATGGCATTAAGGACTCCAAGACTCACTAGCAGGGAACGGCTAGTACCAGGTGCAAGCCTCGGGTTGAGCCTAGCCGCTAACAATGCTTCTGGGCTTGGGCTGCTAGGCTCAACAACCTACTCTGTCCCAGAAAACATCAAGTTGCTCCGGAATAACTTTATTAAGCGGATGTCACCTTTACGCAAAACTGCAGCATCTTATCTGGTGAGAATAATTGAGAGGTTTGAAAGTGTTCATATTTAAAACGTAATTATATTTAATTTGACACATTTTTAACTAATAAATTGACGTCCTTGAAAAGACATTTCACTGTGATACTGTTTCACAAAAGATGTGTGTTCTTTTTGAGTCATCCAGTTGATCAAACCACAATTTATTTTAAATATATTTGTTAGTTGTGTACAAGTTTACAAATTATATATTTATTGATATATATTTTTAGTGTGTGGGATCTGGGACTGCATGGTTATACACACTGTTATACTGTGTATAAGAGAGTGTATAATAGTCCCACTATTTAAATATTAGCTGCCAAATAGGCAGCCGTCTCTACCGTCTACCTTCAACAACTGTCTGGCTACTATATATCTTGTCGAAAGCCCTGTATTTGCTTTATCATGCGGACGCTCTGAATGACGTGTGTCACTTATTGTTAAATATTAAAATATATGTCGACAGCTTTATTAAAGCAATTTGTTAATGAAGTTAAGTTATAAAAATGAAATTCAGTTTGTCTAAAACAATAACTAGTTGCAATTTATCTTGCTAAGTAATTAAAGTCCTGTTAAGTAATTCAATCTCATTTGTTATTATCTCTAGCCCTCTTGCAGTCTGGGGTCAGCAGGTGGAGCCTCTTCATTAAGGAGAATAAGTAAGTAATGCTTCCAACCACGCAGTCCCAGATCCCACACATAAAATCACAAGCCAACATTGGCTCTTTAAAAATAAAAAATAAAAATTACATGCAAAGTCACACTGACATTCATAATCAGTTTATGAAACAGTGCTATTTGTAGGAAGTTTTGAGTAGCACATATTAACCAACTTGACCATATAAAGGGCCTATATATAATATACTATTTTAACCTTAATTCCATGGTGGTTAAGTGAAGATGTACACCCTAATGTGTAGAATGCTGCTGTGAATTTGTATGAAAGGCTATATTTTTGTTGAACAAAATGTGGCTGCATTCACCCATTTTTTGCTGGAACAGCCTGTATGTTGTTGTTATGTGTGTATTGTAGATGATGACGTTATTTAGATTGATGCACAGAATATGTTAAGAACAGAAACTTAAGACGTTCTGTTTAGCACATTCTCGGTTTGTTGCCTTTGACTGTAACATTTTTCTACCTTTTATCTGCCTCCCTAATGCACTCTGGGATGTCTCTCTCTCGATAAAAGTTAAGGGGAGGTTTCAAACAACACTATATCTAAAAAAAGATTTAAACAGTTCCTTATCACAATGAGAAGTACACTATAAATTAGCTGTGCCCTTTCCGTTTAAAATCTCACGTCAGTTTTTCTTGTCTACTGTTTTTCTGCCACAACAGCCTATATGACTGTATGTCGACTAGAACAGAACTTACAAGTTAGCACATCATTGGTAATAAAACATTTCTAAGACAAAAACTGTCTGACTGAGAGTATAAAAAAAAAAAGTGTTCACCAGGGCCATATTGGGATTGTTCCTTTTATCTCAACCAAAGAGAGGAAAAGATTCGGTGATTGGTTTCCCCACAATTTCCTTCCCTTCAAAACAGAGTATAGGAAGAGAGAAAGTCAAGGTTCTTTGCTCTATAATACAACTTTACCGGACTATATTCCATATCAACATCAGGCTTATTTTTCTTATTGGAAAAATATTTGAACAAACTAATTTAAAAAAAATTATCAGGAATTTTTGAATACAGTGTATATAGACAATGTTGGAGATTATTTCACTGAGTTCGCTAACATTAACTGTATAATTCATAATAATAATCATTCCCTGTAATCATTCCCCTCTGTCATTCTTGAGTCTCCCTTTTAACCGTGCGTTCCTCTGCCATCAGGCACCCCTTCATGTTACTTGCCTCCAATCAAGGTTGCTGTGGCTAGTGGCAAGAAGAACACCAAAATCTGCTTCTGCTGTGGCAAGAAGACGGGTCTAGCCACCAGCTACGAGTGCAGGTATTACCACAAGTCCATATCATCTAGCTTTGATAGTGAAATTATTTTACAAGCAAAAATCTATTTGAAACCTGGGTCTTTATACGATGTAAGTATACTAACTTCGTGCAGATGTGGCAACAACTTCTGCGCTACGCACCGCTATGCAGAGACCCACAACTGCACCTATGACTACAAGAGTGTTGGACGCCGGTTCCTACAGAAGACCAACCCCATCATCAGTGCCCCAAAGCTTCCCAAAATCTAGTCCAGACAGGCTGCTAGTACACCACCCTTCACTCCAATTGCTTTTAAATGGAGGGTTTACAAATATTAGTTTACCCTGAATTAAGAGAATTAATCAATGGACAGATACATTTAAAAGGAAGAGGAAGAATTTGTAAATCCTCACTGTGTGCTTTTATCAACAAGGTTTGCAGTTCCAGGAGTACTCATAAGCCAAGTATTAACCAACATAAAATAAATAAAGAATCTGAAAAGGCTGTGTAGCTATTATATCGTATCTGGACAATGTGAAGGAACTTCATTGAAAGCCATGGTATGCTGCAAAAAAAACAGCTTGTTCCATAGGTTTATATTTTCTGCACG
Source organism: Galaxias rostratus (assembly GCA_036024795.1). Classification (NCBI taxonomy): domain Eukaryota; kingdom Metazoa; phylum Chordata; class Actinopteri; order Galaxiiformes; family Galaxiidae; genus Galaxias; species Galaxias rostratus. The sequence goes on along the minus strand of JAVQJS010135030.1, from coordinate 260 downwards.
TATGTCATCATTCTTGCATAATATTCTTTTAAGATTTGTTTTTGATGATAACAATGATGATGCTTTAAAAAAAGGCCTGAATTACAACTGGAGTCTTTGAGATGCACTTTAGAATATATTTATACAAAAATATATATACTTTGCCCTGCGATGGACTGGCGATCTGTCCAGGGTGTACCCTGCCTCTCGCCCGAAGTCAGCTGGGATAGGCTCCAGCTCCCCGTGACCCTGCATAGGATAAGCGGTTCTGATAATGGATG
>JAVQJS010135024.1:0-21296 GCA_036024795.1 Galaxias rostratus | reverse complement strand
TCATTGACATGATGAGCGATGGAGTGGAGGACCTGCGCCTCAAATATGCGCGCATGATTTACCAGGAATACGTGAGTTTGTGCGTGTGTGTGTGTGCGTGTGTGTGTGCGTGCGTGCGTGCGTGCGTGTGTGTGTGTGTGCACGCGCGTGCGTGCGTGCGTATGAGTGAGATGATTATTCATAAAAAATAAATAACTAATAACACAAAACATTTGATCATTTTGGCTTACTCATTTGTAGTAAAAAAAACTATGCGCTATCCATTCACACATCTTTGAGTTTAGATATGCTTTTCCATTGAACAGATGTGTACTGATTGTTTGTCCTCAGGACACCGGCAAAGACGCCTATATCAAAGACCTGCCTAACCACCTGTCCAAGTTTGAAGCGGTCATGGCTAGCAACAAAACTGGTGTTCTGGTTGGAGACAAGGTAAAGTGTGTGTGTGTGTGTGTGTGTGCGCGTGTGTGATTCATAAGAAAATCTTTATTTATTGATAATGCGGTGAATCCAACTTTTGTAAAGCTTGATTTTGTTTCCGGACGAGATTCAAGTAACCCCCCCCCAAAAAACTTTTGATTTGCATATCCAGAGTTAATAACAGTTTGCATGTAACGGTTCTATCTTAACGCCCTGCTGATGATTCAATGAAGCACGACTCCATTTTGAAAAGTAACTGTGCAATGTTCTGATCAGCTTAATGACTCTAATAAGGAGAGGGTTTTAAGTGTTAGCCTTGGTTGACACAACGGAGTACTTTTTGATTTATTTTTTATCTTAAGAATCCAGAGGAACAACTCCTCCCTCTGGTCTCGGGGAGATTGAATGCGAGTCTCTCTCAGTTCCTCATATCGACTGTATTTCTCAATTCCTCAGGCTTCATTCGCTGACTACAGCCTGTTTGATCTGCTGATTAATCACCTGGTTCTCTGTGCGAAATGCCTCGACACCTTCCCATCCCTGAAGAGCTTTGTGGACAAGATGTCAGCCCGTCCAAAAATAAAAGCCCTTCTGGATTCCGAGGCCTATAAGAAACTGCCCATTAATGGCAACGGCAAGCAGTGAATTCCCCCACTCTGAACTGTCACCAGCAGTTGATTTCAGGATGCAACTTGACGCACTTTCTTTTATACCTTAACAAATCCTGTGTATCTGGAAGACACTAAAAAACGGTCAGAAAATAGGGCCCTTGAATTATGAAGTTTTTGTATATTGCAAGAAAATAAAGGTGGCTGCTGATTTTCAGTTGATCTGTATGTCTTGGTGCATTCATTTGTTGGATTTTACATCTTACTTTATTCACAGAATCTACTCTAATCTAGTCTCCTCCTGTCTGTTTACGATGTTCAATGAGATGCTGAACACGGTAATAAACCGAATCCGTCCCGCCATGATACTGAACTATTGAAGTTTCCTTGGTTAGTGGCTGTTGTGGACATAACGGTCAATTTGCTAAATTAAGACAAACACATCACACATGCTGATTGGAGGTGGCTGAATGGAAGTCTTCGCAAAACTACCCTGTTTCTGCTTTGAGACTAAATACAGCTGCAATATTCTTAGAACAAAAGATGGAGGGAACATGTTTCTTGCTGGCAATACTGGGTGGTTTATTGTCCTAAGATGTATTATTAAAACAGATTTTGGGGGGGGGGGGGTTACAAATTACTTGTTCAATAAGACAGTTTAGCCAAGGCCCACATTACTGAATCACAGTAGAAAAAAAGTGTATCCATATGTGTTGTGGCAAGGCTCCAATAAAGCTCTTGAATAAGAAACACACGATAGGAATAGACTACCCGGGAAAGTCTTAAGAAGTTAGATATGAATGTTTTCTCTTTTTATTTTTGTTGCTCTTTTCAAAACGCAGTATGTTTTAGTACATTCCATAATTGATGTCTGCGTCTAAATGTTATGATCTTCTCTTTCAAGATAGACAGAAAATTTGAAAAGGCCAGTCTCTTTTTTTAGAAGAAGAGTCTTTTGTGCAGCCATCCATCCATCCATTCATTAGCAGTACCGCCTATCCTGTACAGGGTCGCGGGGGGGGCTGGAGCCTTTCCCTGCCGACATTGGGTAAGAGGTGGAGTACACCCTGGACAGTGCGCCGGTCCGTCGCAGGGCTAACACATGGATATACAACAACTCGCACACACATTCACACCTATGGACAATTTAGAGTCACCAAAGAACCTACATGCAAAGGAATTTAAACGTAGAAAGCAGTTACTGATTTGGGGCTCTCAGCACCAATACTTTCTTTTCTTTTCATGTTTGTTAAGTTGAACATCATCTTTAGGACTTGAGACAAAACTTTTGTTTTTTTAAATAAAAATCTTAACTTAATTTTATAGTCTTTTATGGAAGCATTTATATTACATGTCTGGTGTCAATTTGTGTTTAAGTTGTCCCAAAGGCTATCCATTGTTAAAGCTCTGTGTAAATGTTTAAGGAAAGTACAATACATGCAAAATTAATACACATATGTTTACTTTTACTTTGAAATACACAAGGAGAACTGACAGTTAACCCGGAACCGCAACCGTGCCTGGCATCAGTAATTGCTAACTAGCTAGCTGATCCAATTATTTATACTTTTCACCATGTCAGACCGAGGCCAAGAGGAAATTTCAAATGAATCGATTACATTACAAGATGAGAAAGAAACTGGTGAATATGAGGGGTGTCATGAAATTGATTATGATGTGGACCCATTCCGCTACGTTTTTTACAGGTAACGTTAATGCCTGTAGAAATGATGGCTGTTGCTATTGTTGACGATAGCTAGTAACTCAGCAGTAGTTAAACTGAGCAGGGTATTTTTTCTTGCTAATTTGGCCATTGTAAACGAAAATAGTTCAGATTAGGGTAGACAACACCAACCGCAACAATGTTGCCTCAACGGGACACTATTCACGCAGCTGCGGCTAAAATAATGGTCTGAGCCTTTTCGGTAACTCAAATGTAAACCTCGTTTCTCAACACATGAAAGTGTTGAAACTAATCTGTCAAGATTTATAGAGCTGTTGCTTATTGACATTAAGCTTGCAACGTGCGCAGGTTTTGTTCTCGTATAAACAAATTTTTCACTGGAAGGAGTTTGGTTAAAAATTCTTTATTTAATATCCAACCACTGATGTACTGATCTAAGCATTTATTCTTAAATCATCTTGGAAAATGTAATCTTTCCGTATACTCACTGTTAATAACATCATCTTGTAATTTCAAAACTCGCCTCTGCGTGGTGCTCTTGCCGTCTTGAAGTCTGCCTTCCTACCTGTTCCCATACTTTTTCACAGTCAAACTTTGAAGTAAACCCCTGTACGTAAATAGCCTTCAGTGGAATAAGCACAACTATCAGTGGTTTCAAACATGCGCTATGTACTTTATTTGTTTGGCTACTAACTTAAACTGAATCTGTCAGTCGAGTTCTTTCATCTGTAAGTAGTACAATGCCTTAAAAAGATTCTCAACAAAATTCTACATGATCGCTCTGATGCAGAGGAAAAATTGCTCACTCAAAGTTTTCTGTACCTTCACTTCAGGACAGCGCTAGAACACTTTCCCCTGTAGCTGGCTACATAGATTAGGTCAGAGATGCACTTATTTAATCTAACTGACTTGGAGCTTTCACGTTATCTTTTTGTAGGGGCTTTTCGTTGGCGCTTTTGATAAATGCGTCTGCTAAATGAATGTAATGTAATGAACGTAGAAATAACTTTAAGGCCAGTGATAACTGTGCGTTGTTTTACGTACAATATAACTGATAAAACACTTGCCATATTACAGAGATAGAAAGGAGTGGGCGGACTTGGAACCTGTTCCACAAGACGACGGGCCAAATCCAGTGGTAAAGATCGCCTATTCTGACAAGTGTAAGATTGCTTGTGATGTTCATGACTTAGTACACTCAGCCTCTGTGTCAGTTTGATAAGCTCTTGATTCATTGAAACACATTACCCCTTAATACGTTCTATTTATGTATCACCATTAGAAGTAGTAAGGTAGCTTTTAATTAGTATTTTTTGTAAATTGTGACAAGGATGTAAGGATCAAGAGATCCTTAATGTAATCTCTATTTACTCTGGGAGTGAGTTACTGGTGTGGTGTGGGTTAGGGTGTGCCAGTAGAAAGCAAAGTCCTATCAGGGTACTAGTTTGTTACTTTAATTGTTTCCTTTGTTGAAGATTGTAGTGCAAGGAGTGGTACAGCAAAGATGGCCACGGTGTGGAAAATAAAACGAAAAATGCCTTCCTGTTTGTTTCAGTTACTGACGTGTTCGACTATTTTCGGGCTTTGCTGAAGAACGACGAGAAAAGTGACAGGGCGTTCGCGCTGACCGCTGACGCCATCGAGTTAAACGCTGCAAACTACACCGTTTGGTAAGAGAACGACACAGCCCGGACCCGCCCATCCAGACAGACAGTGACGGGCGGTCAGGGGAGGATGGGGGAGGCGGGGCCTCACCCGTCACAGCCTGCCCAGGAAAATATCAGAACGTGGGTTCTAATGAATGCCATTCATGAATGCCAAACCACTGTGTGGGATCCCCAGCCGCTTCAATCCAAAGCCAGCCGCCCCAGCCGGTGATAACGAATGACCGCCATGGGTTGGCTGACTTACACGAGAAAGTATAGCTCATGTTTTTTTCTAACGCTGCATACTCTCAAATCATCGCATAGTAGTTTTTTATATTGATAGTGTACTACATACTACAAACTACCTTTTCCCTGTACAGTATACTTCTATTTTACTCCTCTGTTTCTTGTATAATACTTTCAAAGTGTGTACTGTTGCATGCGTTTTTGGCATACGGCGTTTGACATGGTATGAATGGGGATAACCCTCGTCTTTCTGTCTTATTTGCTCGCTATACACATTGAGACGCAGCCTCTGCCTCCCTCACTCGACACTTGCACGTCGACAACCGGCCACACCTCAGGGGTTTGTTGTGCAGGAAGCTCCCTGGTTCCTCCCGCCCGACAGGGTCGTCTAACCGCCTCTTAACCGAACCCCCGCAGGCACTACCGCCGCGTCTTGCTGCAGGCCCTAGCCAAAGACCTCCGGGAGGAAATGCGATACATCACGGCCATCATCGAGGAGCAGCCCAAGAACTACCAAGTGTGGTGAGTGGCTGCCCCCCCCCCATGTGAGGTGCGAGGCGTCAACGCGCCACGCCGTCGTTTCGCGCTGGCGCCCCGGTCGACCCCCTCGGTAACGGGCTGCGTGTGGCCGGTTGCAGGCATCACAGACGCATGGTGGTGGAGTGGCTCAACGACTCCTCGGAGGAACTGGACTTCATCGCAGGCATTCTGAGTCAGGACGCGAAAAACTACCACGCCTGGCAGCATCGGCAATGGGTCATCCAGGTAGGCTTTCAGCGTCTTTGAGTGTTTTTAAAAGCGCTTTATAAATATAATGTATTATTATTATTATTATTATTAGGCTCTTTACGCGGTCTAACGCCAACCACAATGCTGTGTTCAAAATAATGAATACCATGTATCACTAAGGAGGGCCATTAATAAACTGTTCTGATATTATAACAGTTTTAGCATAGCTGCTTGTGGTTTGTTTAATGTTGTTAATTTGACTTACTGGTAGTTTTAACCAATGTGTAACTGTAAAGGATTTGCACATTGCAATTGTCATCCAATGGAGTCATTTTAGTAAGTACATGACATTATTAATTTATACTATGTATATGTATAATAGTGGTTTCTCTGTCTGTAGGAATATAAACTGTGGGACGGCGAGCTGGAGTTTGTAGAGCGCCTCCTGGAGGAAGATGTGAGGAACAACTCTGCTTGGAACCAGAGACACTACGTCATCTCCCACACCACCGGCTTCTCCAACAAAGACATACTAGACAGAGAGGTTCAGTAAGTTATGTTACACCTAACACAGTGGGGCTGAATACAGGTTCAGTAAGTTATACTGTTAACACAGTGAAGCTGAACACAGGTTCAGTACGTTATGCTATTAACATAGTGAAGCTGAACACAGGTTTGGTAATTTATGTTACTCCTAACACAGTGGAGTTGAACATAGGTTTGGTAATTTATGTTACTCCTAACACAGTGGAGCTGAACACAGGTTCAGTATGTGTACTATTAACACAGGGAAGCTGAACACAGGTTCAGTAATTTATGTTACTCCTAACACAGTGGAGCTAAACACAGGTTTAGTAAGTTTTGTTACTCCTAACACAGTGGAGCTGAACACAGGTTCAGTAAGTTTTGTTACACCTAACACAGTGGAGCTAAACACAGGTTCAGTACGTTATACTGTTAACACAGTGAAGCTGAACACAGGTTCAGTTAGTTATGTTACACCTAACACAGTGGAGCTGAACACTAGTTCAGTACGTTATACTATTAATACAGTGAAGCTGAACACAGGTTTGGTAATTAATGTTACTCTTAACACAGTGGATCTGACCACAGGTTCAGTAAGTTATGTTACTTGACATTGAAATGGTTTTACCTGGCCAAGGAGATGTTGGTGGCATTCTTGGATGTCGGTGTAAGTACAATTGATTTAATTGTGTTGTTGCCATCTCCTTTCTGCACAAGGTACTGTCTCAGACAGATCAAGAAAGCGCCCCACAATGAAAGTGCCTGGAACTACCTTAAAGGGTAAGTGTGTGTGTGTGTGTGCGTGTGCGTGCGTGCACTTATTTTGAGGCCAACCCCTTGGAAATGTGCACGTCAATGAACAAATTTGCTCAAATTGCCATAAACTCTGACCGACTATAAGATGAGAGTTGGAATTGGCAGTTCATAGGAAGTTGATTTGAGGGCAGTATTTTATATTTGAAAGGAAACTGCTTCACTGTTGTACCCAAGGATTCTCCAGGACCGAGGCTTTTCGTCCCACCCGGGCCTCACAGAGCAGGTACGGGCGCTGAGGGCGACCCAGAGCTCTCCCTACCTGCTGGCCTTCCTGGTGGACAGCTACGAGGACGCTCTGGAGAGCCCGACAAGCAACCATAAAGAGCTGCTCGCCAAGGCACAGGAGGTGAGGTTCAACAGCCGGACCTAGACAGTCCAAAAAACATGCCACGTCCTCCTGCCAGTGCCCTGACCAGTCATTGACAGTTAATCTGGAGGCAGTCTGTGTGTTGTGTGTGTGTGTGTGTGTGTGTGTGTGAGGAAGATGTCATATATGTTGAGTGAGCAAGTCTGGCGCAAATTGGCTGCCGTGGTATCACTCAAAATGGATGTTGTGTTTGATAGCTGTCAGTCCATTGTTCAGTGTATGATTCTAATTGTGTAAAAGTGCTTTGAGTGTGTTGATAAAGCGCTTCAAACTAAATAAAATGCATTATTATTATTATTAGACAAAAAAATAAGGGCTCCCTAATCCTGACCGGAAACGGCGACTATAACCTGCCTGACAACACCAATATTTATGGAAGTGGGTCGATGTCTTGTGATGTCTTTTCATCATACTTTTGGATTAAATTGTCTTGGGACATGGCTTTGTCACTGAGTTTTGAACGATTGCTAAAACAGTAAATCCATGAACCAAATCATCAGTGGCCTAAACCCATTTATCTCATTATTTATATGAACTTTACCCTTTCGGCAGAACCTGAAACACGTTTAGATAGTTACACTATTACTAAAACACAACTCACGATGTGATACACTGGCTGTTAAAGTTCTGTTGTGTGTTCCAGTTGTGTGATATCCTGGCCCAGGAAAAGGACTCCATCCGGAGAGAGTACTGGTTGTATGTCAGCCGCTCCCTGGAGAGTAGGTTCGGTCCGAACGGAAGCCCGGACTCTGCTCCCACTGGCTGAATTAACGTCTACTGCGGCTGGTGGGCTCTGACCTCTGACCTCGACACTTAAAGATGCTAGGCTGATTTAGTGTTTTGCTAATAAAAAGTGATAGCTTACCTCTTACACCTGTGACGTGAAAAAGGATGGTCTTACAAAGTTTGTTACCTGACTTGTTAGTGTGATACCAGACATGCTACAAAATGGAAAATAAAAATATGTGAAGAAAACATTTTGTGTTAGTGCTCTCTTTGATGTTTATATATCCTTTTAGTGTGTAATATTGCGGGCAGCAATATGGCTCAATGGTTAAGACTGTTGCCTCACAGCGGGAAGGTTGTGGGTTCGATCCCCACATGACACAAGGGCCTGTCTGTGTGGAGTTTGCATGTTCTCCTCGTGTCGGCATGGGATACCTCCCACCGTTCAAAGACATGCAGATGTTTGTAGGTTGTTCAAAGACATGCAGATGTTTGTAGGTTGTTGTGTCCCCCCGTGTGACAACACTGCAATGGAATAGTGACCTGTCCAGAGTCTACCTTGTCAGCTGGGATAGGCTCCCCTCAGAAGGATGGATGGATGGACAGATGAATGATTTAAAGTACACAATTTTTCAAAAAGGATGAGAAAGTCAGCTCAGCTTAGTAAGTTTATTGTCATTTCCATGCCCAATAGTACTTACAGCCCCCTTCAAATTAGTTGTCAATCAACTATATTTACCTTCTGTAGGAAATCAACAGCACCCAATAGTACAGCCCCTTTCAGATTAGTTGTCAATCAACTAGATTTACCCTCTGTAGGAGATCATCAGCACCCAACAACTTTCCACATTTGAATGCAGTACAATTCACCTGAAGTCAGGATAGATACAGCATCTATGTTCATATGTCTACGGTTGTTACAGTGCAAAGAAAGAGATCAAGAGTCGGGGAGTAACGGAATACATGTAACAGACTGTGTGGGCCTAATTCAAATAAAATGTGATGTATTACAGAAAGAAAATACTGCAATCAAATTAAAGATACTTCAGAGACAACAAAAAATGATCACTTGTTTGATTGCATACATTATGAAAAGTATGTATCATCTAGAAGCTCCTTTATCAATGAGGGTAGACACCAATATTAACAAACTAACAATCCACATAGATGCTCACTCTGCTGTACACAAATACACCCTGAGTAGGCAGGATTACTTTCATGTTGAACTTTTGGTACAATCACCCAAAGTATGTCGCTGTCCGTACTTAACATTACCTCTTAATCTTCCCTTTATTACATGATTATTTTAATCTGTGAACTCTTCAGGATGTTTAACATGTGTGCATGCACGTGTGCTAAACAGGATCTCTCCTTGCCTAAACACACAGGCTTTAAATTATACCTTAACCTTTAATGTACACCTGTGTGGGGGTCAGGCCTCTCTGAGGACTGACATCCCATCCCGAACACTGTCCTCCACACACACACGCACGCACGCACGCGCACACACACACACACACACACACACACACACACACACACACAACAATGGTCAATAGATATTATAAACTGTATTATGCCTCAGACACCTGGTCTACTGGAATGTAGGTGTCACCAGAGGTGTATTCATCTGCTCACAAACGGTATAAGATATTCAAAATGTCTTATTAATTGCCAATTCTATGTTACCATACATTTACAGTGAGCGAGCGTGCGCACACGCACGTTGAAGAGTTCACAGATTAAAATAATGTCATAAAGGGAATCAAATTACAGATACTTCAGAGGCAACAAAAACGGATTAGTTGTTGGGATTGCACACATAATGACAAATATTTATCATCTAAAAGCTTCTTAATCAATTATGGTAGGTGCCGATATTAACAAGCTATCAAACTCTCCTTGACGCAGGTAGGAATTTTTCACATTAAGACTACAAAAAATTCATTTGCATACATGAATTCATTCATCAATGTGAAGTTGGCTTGTTTTTTCTGCTTTGTATCCTGGTTTAAGATGATATTGCTTCTAGTTTTACTGTCAAAAGCAGAGATTGCATTCAAATACATTAGTTAGATATGGAATTCACATAGTAGGTTAGTAAATTGCTAGAAAAAGTATTAGCTTTGACACTACATATGGTTTATGCAAAAATAGGCGACTAAAGTTAAAATGTGGAATGTGTTCAGTTCATTGTATGTAAATGGAATATTTAAAATTTAAACAAACATTTCTGCATCAACTTATTAGGATTTCATTTTATAAATACAGTTTTTAAGGGCGAAGTAATCTGTAACGGCAACTTTGCACTTTCCTGTGTACTTCCTTGCCTTTACCACGGAGTAGAGGAGTGAACTTACCGTTCTTCTTTCCCAAAAACAACGTCCAGTCATTATTGTTGAAGTTTGATTTGTGGTTTATAGATATTCTGTTTTTTCCAAAGCAGTAAATTATTGTGTAGTAATCTGTTGCTGGTCTGGTGAGATCTGTGCTCTCCCACTGCTGTGTCCCGCTTCCCTGTCACCTGTGCCTAATTGTGCAATCAATTGCCTCCAATGACCGCTACCAAGTGTTAAAAATAAAATTGCAGGATGTATTTGACCCAAAAACTTAACATCCCGGTTGTTCAAAAATCGCTCCTACACCCTTGACCGGACAAAAGGAATGTGTTCAGAAAGCCAATGTTGCAAAGGACACACATTTTAAACATGAACGGTTTCTCTCAAGAAGGTCCCAGATAGATTAAACCAACCTCTGTAGATTCCCCTGGATAAGGCAAAAAAAATATTAGTGGTAATCTGAGCAATTTGGAGTTTTAGTTCGATCAGGGTAAGGCAAAAGTCGCGTAGTACAGATCTAAAAAAAAAAATCCGCCAGAAAGCCACCCTCTTTTGGAGAGGACGAGTATTGCAGAAGTTTTCGATGTGGGTCTAATGCAGCTCAATGATAGAAACAAGTCACCAAATTTTAATAAGTTCGAGAGAACAAAAACTTAAAGCCCACCGAATTTGGTTACAGTAACACCTTCAGAAGAAACGTTTTCTAACCAGGGACCATTTAAGATGGAGAAGCCCCCCCCCCTAACTTTAAACATACACAATTTCTCTCAGGAAGGTCACAGAAAAAGGAAACCGACTTCTGTAGATTCCCATCGACCAGGCGGAAATTACAAGTGGTAACTACACTCAATTGCGTTAGGGTTAGGGTTGTGGGTTAGTGTTGGCGTTTAGGGTAAGGGTTGGGTTATTGGATGAAAACCACATTTGCTCTCTCTCAAATGGTCCCTGATAAGAAAACCTTTCTTCTGAAGGTGTCACTGTAAATAAATTCAGTGGGCTTTAAGTTTTGGTTATGTTTTATACGTACATCAATGACGAAGTCAGTGAAAGGCGTGAGGCTGTCAGGCTCGTCATGATTCTTGGTCCTGTCTGTTTCTGACGAGGAACAGGCCCAGGTTCTTCTCCTCCCTGGAGACCTTTAATCTCGAGGCCATCTTCTCCACTTCATCAGAACTTCGTCTGAGCATCGGAAGACAGGTGAAAGGATGGTCAGGGGCTTTGGGGAGAGGCCCTTGGCATCCTGCTGAACCTTTTTTCACCTCTTCCACGTCGCCATCTGGAGGCAGACCTAGGAAGTGCAAGATCACATTAGCACACGGCCCATTATCATCTTGCTTTAGGACTGAACAGGTGTCGTGGCAATGGCTTTTAGAAGACGCGCAGTAAGAAAACAAGAGGTTTTTGTTTGTCTATATACATACACATATTGTTTGCATTCGTTGTTGATCTTAGCTATAAAGAAGCAAAAACCTCTTGTTTTCTTACTGCGCGTCTATGGGCCGTGTGCTAATGTGATCTTGCACATCGGCACATTCCACATGGTTTATAATTGCCGATGTTGGCTATAAAGAAGCAGTACATCGGCAATAATAAACCATGTGGAATGTGTCCAATAAGACGAGCCATTATGAAATGCTCCACGCACACAAAATATATGAAAGGGTCAAGTTAGTGGTGTAAAGACATACACCTAGTGACATACACACCCCCCCCCCCCCCCACCCACCCCGCCCCCCTCTCCCAAAAGACATACACCCCTCTCTGATGGCCTTGAGCCATGCTCTCCTGGCTCTAACGCCACTCCGACATAGAATCTGAACAGGAAATCACATGCAGATAGCAGTTCTCACCCTTGCTTATTGGTTAAAATGATGGGCAAATGAAAGGTCTTTGAACAGTCTTTTCTTTCAGCATTTGGGTAATTTAGGTATGTCAGGAGTTATAAACACCACAACAGTCTCTAATAATCCATAGGTAATTACATTATTCAACTTAGTCTCTTAATGAACACACCTAAAGTTCCGGAGTATCCATAGGCGGCCCTCGTTGATCCTTGTGCTCAGCACAGCCGACAAAGCAAGCTTTTCAGTTTTGGAGGTCTTCGTAACCTTTGATTGTAATCATATAGGGTTCCATCTAACCCTGCTTGGATGAGAACAGTGTCCTTGTCAAGTAAACCATACAGGATATAATAGGTTAGTCTTCAAGAACGGTAAGCATAAAACAATGCTTTATTTCCAAGAACATGTACATTTAACCTTTTTAATTTTACTAGAAAGATTTCTCTACCTCATTGACAACCCAGACTGAGTTAAGTAACACAGCTATGTAACTCACCAAGGAATATAGATTTTGAGGTATCGGCGCTCAGCATCTTTCTGCCAGTCTGTGGTGAACACCTCTGCATGTCGTCCATCCGTCTGAACTTCAACTCTTTAAGTGGTAACTTCAACCCTCTCATTGTGAAAACAGGTAGGTTGCCAAAAACGTATTCCAAATATATACATACAAACACACACAAAAAAACTATGTCACAGTTAGAAAATCTAGGATTAGATTAGGGGCTTCAAAAACCGGCGTTGACGCAAACTCGGTCAACACGGTTGGCCAATTTTGGAGAACAATTGATTTTACATTACCTGCCACAGTGTTTTGTCCAAGTATGGTCAACGATAGCAGTGACGTTTTGTCATCCGGTGATAACAAAAATGGAAAGTAAAATCTACGATTTGTTAAAATTAATAAGAAAATAAGACCGCCATAAAAACTATTTAAGAGAGATAAAAACAATATAACTCGTGAATAAAGTCCACTGTGCGATGTGCGAACATTTGCTTAATCCCTTCTAAATATAATTAGCAATGTGACCAGTTCATATTTAAACGCCAGGATGTTTGGCTACAGCTACACACATAGTTAGCATATTTGTTAAATGTATTAAATATTGTCTTCAATGTCAACATAGACGATATAAAAATAAATGTTCAATGGGAACAAACATTTGATATGATCTGAATAGCTGTCTAAATATGTTCCCCCTGCTATAATAGCTACATTTAGGGACAGGGGCTACCTGTTGTGGGAGAAGAAACAGTGAGAATTTGACCGATGCAATTAGTTGTTTTTTGCACAGTACTAAAGGCGAACGGTATCTGACAGTAACATTCTTCACGCGTTTTTACACTGCACACTCCACAATGCTCCCCCGGCTATCGCGAGAAATGACTCTGTCGGAATTAGGTGCAACTGTCTTCCGTGCTAGGTTAGTAGTAGCGGCGCTGAGTGACAGCATTTTTTTTTATTTTAACGCATCTAAATGGCCAAAGTTGAACTCACACCGCTGAGACCATGGGACGATTTCTTTCCCGGTATGGATAGATTTGCCAAGCCAGATGTAAAAGATTTAGCTAAATGGAATAACAGGGTTGTCAGCAACTTGCTCTATTATCAAACGAATTATTTGGCCCTGGCCATCATCGTCTTCCTCATAGTTGGGTAAGTGTCTCTTCCCCGAATAAAGTTAGTTACAATAATATACCTGTTGTGGCAAGTTCTTCATTGCATTGCACTGATGAAAGTAAGTGCAGCAACTACCTAGAAACAATATTGCGATATCTGGTTCGTTCCATTTGTTTGCTACATTGTAGCCATATGGAAAAGTGCGTTTGCATTACATATAATTCTTGCTGTGTGTTGCTGAATTTAAGTCTCTGCATTTCTTGTTGCTCATATTGTGTGTTTTACCAGCTTGATGCAGTATAATCTACACTGAGTAGATACGCACGCAGTGGGCAAACCCGTGCCATTTCCTAGTTCGGGTATATAAAAAGATGTGAATCGTGTTCACTATGAGGTTGACTGACGTAGACCGTACGCCACTGTATTCACGATACAGTCTGGTTGAACCATCAGGACATGTTTTAAGCATAACATGGAATAAGATGGTATTTTGTTTTTTTTTACAGACAAACACCATTGAAAACAAATATAAAGTAGCCTACAGAATACAGAGAAAAAATAAATATGTACATTAAGTTGTGACAAACATGAACACATGTGGCTAGTTTAATATATGTTTTAACCTTAACACAATTCTTCTAGTGTAAACATGTCTAATCTACTGGTAGAAAATATGGGGACATTTACAGGAATCTAAAAACAACTCATGATATTTTGGTTGGCTGGCCCTGATGACACATGGTTGCTATGGTCAGCGAAGATTAAGCCCTTTTTCATTGGTCAGCTGCTGTCTGGTAAACGTAGGGATAAGATAATACCGTGAGAGATTGCTGTACTTATTGATTGGACGAAGGTCAGTATCGGAAATATATATATATATATATATATAGTCATGTTATTGTAATGACAACTTGTAATCACTAGGTGGTACCAATGACCACCAAGTTTACATGGATCCCTTTGAACTGTTTCCCTGTCTTCACCCTTCTGCAGGTTTATGAAGCCTTTGGGTATGTTCATGGGGGTGACCGTTGTGTCATTGACCTTCCTTGGGTCTGTGTGGGGAGCAGAGAACAAGGCCTTGATCAAGAACTTCAAGCGACAGAACCCCGGCATGTTTGTCTTGGCCGTCATGGTTACCAGCTATTTTTGCATGTCTCTCTTCGGGGGCGTCATGGTCTTCATGTCGGGAATCACTTTTCCTCTGCTTTGTGAGTTTCACATCTATGCAATTCAATGATTCGACGATCCTTTAAGAGAGGGCACATTTGATTGGCACCACACAGTGTCTCGGCCAGACAACACTCTAGCCAATCACATTGGTTTATGCTTTACCAGTGGTTTTGTCCTGCATGACAAACATGTAGGCGAACCCCTAACAACATGTTTGTCACCACCCCTCTCTCTTTGCATTACAGTGATCTCTGCACATGCTTCGTTTCGCCTTCGCAACATGAAGAATAAACTGGAGAATAAGATTGAAGGGGCCGGGCTCAAAAAGACACCCATGGGCCTTGTGCTAGAAGCGCTGGGTCAGCAGGAAGAGAACTTCCAAAAGATCCATAACTTTTTAGAAGGAAAGCTGAAGGAAAACATAAAGTAGTCATGGAAACACTGTCAGACACAGAAAAGGAAAAAAGAGATAAATTTTGTGTAATGTGAGGTCTGATTTCTTAAAATCTGATCTTCAATTTCTTTCTTTGACTAATGTGTGCATATATATATATATGATATAGATATATATATATATCGCTCCACAGAGAGGACATTAGTCTTATGAAGCAATCTAAAATGTGTGTGTGTGTGTGTGTGTGTGTGTGTGTGTGTGTGTGTAAGAGAAACTACTGTTTGTCAAACCAGTTCTTAGCTGTACCTCAGGGTGTTACTCTTCCTAAAACTTGCCAGGGCACTTCTCTGAAGGAGCGAGGAGGCCACCTCGATACTGTCTCGTCCACGCACGGTTTTTGAAGACCTGCCCTGTCTTCTCCCCGTTAACTCTTTTCGTTGTTTATGAATCTGTAGTTAGGCAACACTTATCTTTTTTGTAAGATCACAATAAAAAGAATAAAGCATGCTAGTAAATTAATTGGACAGATTCAAGTCACTTCATTTAGTACAGAACAGATTCACAACCATAGTTATATGTAAAGATCATTCATATCATAAACCTATAGTACACAACATATACTTGCAAGTGGAATAATGCTAGATCTTTTTTAGTAATTTAATATTTCGTAAATATTGCTGCCAAGATATTCTGAAAACCGGAGTGTCCCAAACGTTTTATATAACTTTGGACAATATTGAATCTGATTCTAATGCTAATGTTACTTAGAACACAATTTTAGGTTTAGTGTTTTGTTAACCTTATGTAAACTTATAATTGCATGCCCTGAATTGTTTGGTTATAGTACAGTTTTATTTGCAAAGGCCTTTTTTTTATCAAACACTTGTAAGGAAGTACAAATCTATGTCTGACAGTATTCATTCCGCAACGCCTGAGTGCTCTTTCTTAGCAGTCACTCAAGGGCAATGCCTGACCGCCTCTGCTCTGCTCTCCAGATACTAATCAATCAACACCAGTAGATTACAGTGAAGAAAGCATCGACTTACGCGCTGATGGAGGGATTTCATCTGAAGACACTGCCGTGAAACCTCAGCAGCTGTCAGACACTAGTTACGGATTGTATTGGAAATATATGACAAATAATAGTGTCTGGAAAAGCACTGCTGACATGCTTGACTGTTAACTTGTTAAAACAATCCCCCAAATCATAAATCGAAAGGGGTTTCTTAATTGACAAACATGAATGCAAATGTGTTGGTGCTTGCGCGTTCGGCTAATAGCCTCATCCCGATGACACTCGCTATGAACGTGTAGGCGTGGGCTACACTGAGGGCTGTCGAGTTGGAGATAAAGGTCAGCTGCGAGGCTTCCCTCTCAATCTTAAGAGGTGTGTTTCATGTTCCGACCCGGGGGACGTATCCTTTGTGCCCGTCACATTTTGCAATCTGTCGGAGCATACAGGCACTCGCAGCAATGAACTCTAGTACAAGTGGAAGTAAAGTCAAGTCTGCGACTGGACATAAGAGGCCCTTTGTTCTTTTCCACCCTTGCAGCTGTTGTAAGGATCCTCACACAGCGAGTGTCTGTTGAGCACCGCACACTCCACCGGCGTATGTCTTTGGTGCATCATTACTGAACAGACATGATGTCCACAAGCTCCGTCCTGTACCGCTTAAAAAAATAACATGTAGACTTGTTGTTAAATTATGCGATTGTGGCACCACAGAGCCATTACATATCTATGAAAGATTCAGCCAAAAGAACCACACACATTTCAGAAGTGGCCATTTAGTATGCAAAGAATGTTTTCTAAGTGTATAAATAAATACAATTATACGATAAATGTACTACTAACTGACAACATCTTGACAGTTATCGTTGTTGCAACTTCAAGCAATTGCCATGAAAATGAAAGTAATGCCGCAGAATGGAGTTGAGAGCCAGTTTAATCCATGCACGCTTTGACACACGCCGTAAGCACGCTGATCCAACCTGGCCCCCAGTCGGCTAGGCCCCCCTAGAGAGGCTGATTGGAATGTGTAAGCTAGTAGGCTAGCTTCATCACTCGAACAATCTTTCATCTTGTTTATCTGGGGTCTGCCATAGCTGACTGAGCGGTGTGTGTGTGTGTGTGTGTGTGTGTGTGTGTGCGTGACACTTTTAAAGAAGCCTATCTAAACACGATCTGCCATTCCCTGATGAGGAGAGACCTGTTCCAAGAAGCACATGATTCTCATAAAGAAACAATACTCGCTTGCAACATATTCTACAATTCCGTCTTCACGATGTAAGAGTATCACACCACAAATGCAGGAGAACTACAGCGATCCAAGTGACCCAATGGTCTGCAAACGTGATTGACAGTTGCTCAAGTAGGTTAAGCAAAGTTTTTTTTTTTATCATTTTGACTGTAGTTTAAGTACGTCTCTTCTTCTACATCAGTGCTCAGTGTTGTGCATAGAAAGTGTGAGTGGGGGGCACAGAGGAGCCCATTGTTATGTAGTCGTGTGTCAGTTGGAGCAGGCCTCCTGATGTCTAAGTGCAGCTGGTGTGTGTTCAGAGAGGAGATGCAGAGAGACAAGAGGAGACAGCTGTAGCAAAAAAAAAACTTCCTCGCTCTGCTGGAAGAAAACTCAAGAAGCTGGAACCCCCCCCTCAGAGACTTGAGTTCATTTGAGTTAGGGAAGCAGAACTCCTGGAGGCCCAAGAACAAGTAAAGCCGCTGAACTGTAGCTTCAATGGGGAGCTCGCCACAGGTTCGAGAGAATGGTGGAATGGGACGACTGGTGGGGGGAGCAGTAAAAAGAATGTGAATGGACACAAGAGCGATGAACAACAGAAGAATCCATTAAGATATTTACTACAGGGTCCCCACAAAGGCAGACCAGGAGCTGTAAACACAAACTTGTCATTCAGGGGGGAGAATTCTTTTGTCAGAAGTTATGGCCTTGAGTGGATGTTTCAGTGTCTGAAAACTGGTTTGTCAGGTTTACAGTTTAAACAAATTTAACGCTAGCTTGACTATGAAGCCAAGAGTAAATACCGCCCCAAAAAAAAAAAAGGAAGAAAAGTTTTTTTGATAGTCAAGTATATTTCAGTTGAAAATAAATGACTGCAAATACCCAACGTTATTTTAAACAGATCAGTTAATTTGCTTTTCTGTGCATATATGAACTTAAACTGCATTATACGAACTATAACAGAACTGCTGTGTTTAATATATATCTTTTTTTATTAAAACAAATTCCAATTGTACAAAATTACTAAGAACCAGCTTAACAAATTTGATTTTTTTCTATATATTACATGCTTTTTCAAATACATAAAAAGGCTCTAAAAGACAGCACCGTACAGTATATTTACATTATCAACATGTACATACAAGTTTATTCTCCAAAGCTGTTCGGAGCACTGGTCCACGCACTTCAGCGCAGGACAGGGAAATCCATTCCGGAACCTGGAAACGTGATCTCACTGAGGTCCTCACCGTGGCTCTCCGGGTCACGTGCACGCCCCGCTGAGACGCAGAGCGGCATCGTGATGTCAGGTAAAAGCCAACGTGATTTAGGCTTCAAACCAACAAAAAAAACGCTCCCGAAGTGTTTGGCAGGGATTGAACAGTGTTTACAGAGAGGTCGAATACTTAGCATAAAACCAGTTGAAAACATGAACACCACACCGATAACAGACAAAGTGTTGTCAAGGCAATGGGTGCCGCCACCGGAGGGCAGGTTTGAGTGACGGGAGGGGCAGGGTATGAGTTCACAGCCCTTCAAACTCCAAAATAAAGACAGAGTGCAATCCTTCATGTAGTTCATAATTGGAAAATACGTGGGAAATCCTTCATGCTGTCAGTGGTAGTAATACGGTATTGTGCAACAGGCAGTAAAGTAAGCTATGAAGTTCCGTCCACAGACCAGTGCATCATTAGGAGCTCACTCCTCACGTGAAGCCAGTGTCTTCACCGTGTTGGTCCCCAACGTGGGACACCGGTCGAGGCCTAGCCCTCGGCCCTGCAGCCGCGTCCACACGGCCAGTGTCGGACAGGTCAAATGCCTGGGTCCCATCAGCACACACCATACCGGAAATCCCAAATGCGAACGTACGATCGCGTCCGATTGGTTTCAGCTCCGGGAGAGATCCACGTCACGTCTGGCAATTTTGGTTCCAGGGAGAATCCAGTGCCTGGGCTCGACTTCCTTCAGCTTCGAATACCGCAGTAGTAGTTCCTTGATTCTTTGGGCTCGTTCTTCCGGAAAAACAGGTTCTCAGTAAGTGCATTGTAAGGCACACGACAAACGTTAACAAACGTGTTCGATTTCTAAAGGGAAAAGGTCCGCTACACTATCGTTCCGGGTTTGGAGTTCTCGTGCCAGTAGATGTGGTCCTCTGGATCCAGGGGACTGCTCGTTGGGCTGCTAACGTGAGGGTCCAAAAGGCTCCCATCAAAGTGTGGGTCCATTGGATTGATATCTACATAAGATCTGGAAAACACACAGAGGACAGGCCAAAACATGAGAGAAGGAATGGCGTGCACCACGGTTTAAACAGGAGCGTCAACACAAGGCACAGACATATCCAGGTGAAATACAGACTTTAGTTCAATGATTTAATCCCCTGCTGTCAATCACCGAGACTTCACGCATCGCGTTGGGCTGTTATGTAAATGAACCAACGAGGGCAAATTGAACACGATGTGTTTCCAGCAAATTGAGTGAGAATGCGGATTAAATCATCACCACACTTAAAAAAGAAGAAGAACAAAATACAGCAGATGCACCCAAGCAGCACGGCACACATCAATCATAGCTCCCAGAGAAGCACTGTACAGAGGCCACCTTTGCCTCCCTCCACAGACACTGCATGTTTCCCAACCACCAATGTGCTGCAGTGAAAGAAATCAATCGCACCCAAGCAGTTTAGTTGATTTCAAACCCCGTCCACCCACCCTCCCCCTCCCCTCACGCAAACAAGCGCACGCATCACCCACACCACAGTGTTAGAGTGGGGTCGTTTCAGCTGGTTCTCTCACCCTTTCTGGCGTGCTGTGCCCTTTCAATATTGGGGGGGAGGTGGGGTTAATTTTCCCGGTTCAGTGCCATAGGCACCGTGCATCTCTAACGACCCGGCAGCGATCCCTCTCCTAGCACAGCACCTCCGCTCAAACTCGGGGGGACATCTGCACACGAGAGGGGGGGTCAAGGGTCAGGGGGTTGAGTGACAGCGCACGTGGGTTGAGTTGGTACTATGAGGGGGAGGGGCAGGCAGAGCGAGCAGCCAATCAGAGAGCACGGTGGGAGGACACCGTGGCAGCTGGAGGGAGAAATCGCCAGACGTGAAACAACACATTGTGAAAGCCATGCAATTATCTTATCACGTCGGGGCAGAGCGAGGACTACGAGATCAAAAAACAACAAAAACAACAACAACAGCAGCAGCAGCAGCAGCAACACTCAAAAGCTCTCTGTAAAGCAAAAAAAGTCCGGAACTCGTACGAGGGCGAAAAAAAAAAAACGTCCACAAAAACAACAAGCAGGTCATGAGGTCACACAGGAGGGGACGGAGTGATGCAGAGCAGACCCCACGGTGAGGGGGGGTGGGGACTTACTATGGCGGGCCACGCCCGGCACAGGACACCTTACTGAGCCTGTGGCCTCTGGGGGCGTGGGGCTGCCAGGGACCGGAGGAGGAAGAAGAGGAAGGAAAGGAGGAAGAGGAGGAAGGGCTAGCAGGGACAAAGGCACGGCGCCGCTGACCGCCACGGCTGAAGTGGGAGGCCTCGGGAGGCTGGCGGGAGCCAGATCTATAAGAGAACGGGGCCAGTGGGACGGTTAAGCAGGACGGAGAGGTCTGACACGTTAAGCCCCGTGGCGAGGCCGGCCATTGGCTGCTCAGATCCTCTACTCCCCCCACCCTGAACCAAGCCGCCTCGCCATGTCGCCACACAGAGAGGAGCCCCTCCCTCCCTCTCTCCCTCTCTCTCTCTCTCTCTCCCTCCTTCCCTCCCTCCCTCCCTCCCTCCTTCCCTCCCTCTCTCCCTCCCTCCCTCCCTCCCTCCCTCTCCCTCCCTCCTTCCCTCCCTCCCTCTCTCTCTCCCTCCCTCCTTCCCTCCCCCTCTCCCTCCTTCCCTCCCTCCCTCCCTCCCTCCCTCCCTCTCTCCCTCG
>JAVQJS010135023.1:0-26762 GCA_036024795.1 Galaxias rostratus | reverse complement strand
GACTGGCGATCTGTCCAGGGTGTACCCTGCCTCTCGCCCGAAGTCAGCTGGGATAGGCTCCAGCTCCCCGTGACCCTGCATAGGATAAGCGGTTCTGATAATGGATGGATGGATGGACTTTCATTGGTAGAACTACTACACACACTACTCTGATTAAAATGACGTAGAATGATAGAAAATGGTAGAAAATATATGTACTATAATTACTTCAATCTGTGAGAATATCCAAAATAACAAGTGTTTTAAACAAGTATAGCATTCCAACTTAAAAGAAAGGCAGCTCCACTGCTAACTACTAGGGTAAGGCCTTGCCTTAGTAGTTATGTGAAAATGGACAAATAGAAATGCTAAAGACAGCATATTAGGACAAACAATTGAATAATAGAACAATTGTAACATTTATCACATATAAGCATTGTATACATAGCACATGTATTTTTTAAAGGGAAAATATTATTATGCTCATTTGGTAGTTCTACTAGAATAGGTTTACTGTCCAATAAACAATACATTTTTTCCAAACTGCCTGTGTCTGCAGCATCTCTATTCACCCTCTTATAAAAAACGCTCTGTTTTAGCACCTTTTTCTTCAAGGCCCCCCTCCTGACGAGCCCAGTCTGCTCCGATTAATCAGCTGGCCCACTCTGCTGTGATTGGTTGACCGCTTATGGCCGGTTCAGACCAATGATTCCTGATGAAACAAAACGGTTTTAGAACGTTGCTGACAAATGTTGCAGTGGTGTGTATTAGTAGTTGCAGGGCAGCTGAGGCCATTGCAAGTTCCATCCATCCATTATCAGAAGCGCTTATCCTATGCAGGGTCACGGGGGGCTGGAGCCTATCCCAGCTGAGTTTGGGCGAGAGGCGGGGTACACCCTGGACAGATCGCCAATCCATCGCAGGGCTAACACATAGACGTACAACCACTCACACACACATTCACACCTAGGGACAATTTAGAGTCACCAATTAACCTGCATTTTTTTGGACTGTGGGAGGAAACCGGAGTACCCGGAGAAAACCCACGCAAACACGGGGAGAACATGCAAACTCCCCATTGGTTTTATGCGCCTATATGACTCAGTGAAGTTGATAAGTTTCGGAAGAAAACGCTACTACCAACGACGCTTTTCAGGCAGTTCAGTGTTCTATGAGTGTAGTTCCCTTTGGCATGGATTTTGGGCTTTGTAACGGTTCAGAGCTTTTACATGCACAAAAAGCCAAATAACATACTTAAGGCAAGGAAAATACGATACAATAACAATATTCCCACTTCCTTGTTAATACAAGATTAGAAGACACCCTCACGCACCTGTGCATTCACTTCAGAAAGTGTTGTTTGTTTGTTTTTTTAACCCTAAGCAGCAGCGAAGTGTGGCCAGCAGCGAGGTTTTACAAATCTAGGCACGCGTTTTATGTGTCTTATGTGTATGTGTTGATAGATGTAGTCCAAGTTTAGTTGCAATGACTGTCCCCCTAGACCAGGCCTTGCGTAGGCCCACTCCTAACAGGAAATACAAATATTTTTGTCTTGTGTTTCACAAGTAATGTAGGGGTTTCTAGAAACACATTATTTAACCTTGAGTATGTGCTGATATATGTTGTCCATGCGTTACAAATCTAGCTGCTATGAAGGTCCCTCTAGACCAGGCCTCGTGTAGGGCTACTCCTAATAGGAAAATGCAGTTATTCTATTTAGTTTCACATATAGTCTTGAGGTTTCACACATCTAGAAGCACATCCTTTTTTACCTCGAATATATGTTTGCAAATGTACTAAGTTCTTTTGTCCTAGCTGCTATGGCTGTCCAGCTAGACCTGGCTTTGTGTACTCCTAAAAGGAAAACAGGCTTTTTCCTACTTTGATTAGGTTTTGCCATCTTAAAACACATCTTATGTAACCTCTAGTATATGTTGATAGATTAACAAATCTAGTTGGTTATAAGTGGTTATAGTAGTCTAGCTAGACCAGGTAGACCCCAGTGAATGACCGTGCCATGAATAAGCAAGTTTTGTGTCCAATCAATCTAATTTGTCATATTTATATAAGCACATTTTAAATTTCTGTATTTATTGTATTTCTATTATTCTTCAGAGATAAAGGTTTTCCATATTTCTTTCTATCCAGTTTGTCGTGTTGTGTTGGCTTTGTACAGTGTGCAGTCGGAGAGAAATAAGAATATCACCGCCTTCTGTACATTGTGCTATCTCCAATACAGGATCTGTGCTATTTATAAGCATACCTTCTATTTTTTGTTGCCATGGCATTTGGCATCCCTTCTCACTTCATCCTATCTCACTATCAGAAGTCATCAACACATTGTCAACAACAACAGTTGACCAAAGCTGGTACAATCAAGAAAATACATACATAGGAGAGTTGTGTGGTCAATGTGATCCCTGAGGTTAATGTTACTGGTTGAGAAGCCTGATGGCCTGGGGAAAAACAGTTCCGGCAGCAGCAAGAACAGACCATAGCCTGGGTGGCTGTAGTCTTTTATGATTTTCTGTGCTTTCCCAAGGCATCGTGTGTGGTAGATGCCTTGCACAGAGGGGAGGTGGCCGCCAATGATGCGCTCCGCTGTCTTCACCACCCTCTGGCGGAGCAGCTGCCGTACCAGGGAGTAATGCATCCTGTAAGGATACTCTCTAAAAGTTCATGGGGGTTTTGACAGACATGCCAAACTTATTGAGTCTCCTCAGAAAGTATAGGCGTTTTGGGGCAATATTTACTGCTGCAACAGATTGCCTGGACCAGGTGAGGTCATACTAGTGACTCTCTCCACTTCAGCTCCGTCAATGTTAATGGGGGTGTGACCCTCATTAGGTGCTCCTGTTAGCAGGTGAGCGGCAGCATTGTGGACCAACTTAGATGGGGGCCTGGCTAACACCAACAAAGTACATTACAGTAATCAAGTTGAGTAGAGAAAAGCATGTAGAACCCTTTTAAAGTCAGTGTGGTATCTGCCAAGATGTCAGCAACGGATCCATAAAGACCTGTCAGTCTTTATAGATTTGATTTGCCACCTTCTTCCTTTTTCCCATGGTCCTGTTCAGGTGCTCATGTGCCCATTGTGGGGGATTTTGGTGGTGGAAAGAGGGCACTCTGACCAAGTTGTCCAGCTCAGCGGTCCCCAAACCCTGGGCCGTGGACCGGTACCGGTCCGTGGGTCATTTGGTCCTGGGCCGCAGAGAAAGAATAAATAACTTAAACTATTTCCGTTTTATTTATGATCTGAGTCTGAATTATGTTTTATTAGGAAAAATTACCAAATTCCCTGTTACATCCGCAATAAGAGCCTACGACTTCCAAAAAATAGAATGCTGCATTTACCAGACAATACCAGGAGTTCTGCTTAAAATATGGACTTATCGCGACTGTTGATTCCCGCGCACCAAGCCCGCTTTGCATAATATGCGGCGACCGGTTCTCTTACGAGGCATGAAGCCTTCAAAACTGCTTTACCACTTGGAGACCAAGCACTACGCATTAAAAGACAAGCCTTCGGAGTATTCTTGAAAGAAATAAGCATGAATGAGAAGGACAGAAGCCATTACTGAGGGCCACCACACCAACAAATGCGAATGCTCTGAGAGCATCATACTTGGTGGCTAATGGTATTGCTAAGGCTTAGAAGCCATCCACCTTTGGTGAAGAATTGATCCGGCCCGCCAAATAAAGACAGAATTTCTAGCAGTTAAAAATATAGCGTAGGTGCCTCTTTCGGCTAGCACAGTCACTCGGCGCATTGAGGAAGTAGTAGAGGACATAGAGATACAATTGTTGGAGTGGATTAATACATCTCCGTGGTACGCACTCCAGGTTGACGAGTCTACAGATATTGACAAGGCAATACAACTTGTTTATGTACGATGTCTTTATCAAGAGGATGTGCATGAGGATATGTTCCTGATTTAGCGTTATGGTGAGTTTTATGTCTCATGCACTTTAGATTAGTTTTTTTGTTGTAGCTTCTGTTGAATGCATGCTTTAAACGTTACCATAGCGACAAGTGAGCGTTAGGTGGCAAAGAGGATGTAACTCATGTTGTTGGCTAGATGTTACGAGGACGCTGCTAATAAAGTTGCATACAAGTACACAGTGCACGTTTATTATTATATTTAGAAAGTTCCACAGTTTTTATGCCGGTCGTATCATTTTATAAAGTTAGGGACCGCTGGTCTAGCAATTACCATTTTTGCTGCTTTCAACACATCAGCATGAATTATTTGATGCGTAAGGTGATGACGCTCACATCTTGTTATTGCAAAGTCATATTCTTCATCTAAGACTTAGGCCGATTTTTGCCGCCCTAACTACGCCTGCAGTTGTGACCCTATCTAATAAATTCCCATACCGACAGTTATTGGGTTATGGTGTGCAGTGCCATTGCATTTTGCCAAGTCATCGGTTCTCAAGATACATTTTATTTATTTATTTCCCCTATTGAAATTAATTGGAAGGGTTTTTCTCATGGTCATGTACCGCCATCTTGCAGTGATGTTGGGTGAACCTGCAAGACGTTTTGAAGACCCATGTCAATAAATTAGGTCTTTAGCCAGTTCACGTGTGCTAAGGTAAAGGGGGTCAGTCCAATCACCGGACACATCACATCCGCATTTGCTCATGGAAATTTATTTTTTAGTTACTCACTTGTTTTCTAAGATCCCACCTCTTGATGGGTGTCATATTAACAATATATTGTTTTTATTATTCAATGTTATTTGCTTGTAAGTGGTTTTTCAGTTGTGTACATTTTTCCTCAGGCTTACAAATAGCTGTTTATTTTCTGATAAATACTTGGTAAATATTTTACTGGTAGACTTTCCTTGACTGCATTCATGGGTCAACTGCTTACTGTTATAATGTGATGCATCTTCAGCTACAGCACATATTGTTACCGGAAAGTCTTCTTCTCATTATTATATTTATTACTATTAGGGCTATTTTTTGGCGCGTTACCACATCCCTTGTTCTGACCCAATAGATTCCTTTCCAGTGCCCACACGTCTTGGGTATTGCAGTCCATTGCGCTTAAGTGCAGCTAACTTATCGGTTCATGTGTTATGTTTTTGTATTCGTTTTTTGGCCTGATTGAAATGAATGGCGAGAGAGATTTTACGGGCACATACTACCATCTAGCATGGGTGTTATGAAGTTGCAAATTGTTTTGTTAAGATATTCTTACTGTATTGGCTTGCAGCAATAAATGACTCAGTCTGGTTATTATATGATTGTGTCGTGAAATGCAATACTGTTATCCTTAAGTTTTGTAATAATAATTATCATTGTAATTCTAATATTAGCCCCATTTTCTGGTACCTAAAAACCTGCATTTTGCCTCTATTGCAATGCCAAAATGTAAGTTGGAATACCACTGGTTCTTTTTTACAAGCATTTTTAACTTTGTTTTTGTCTTTGTCCTTACTGAAAATTGTAATTGAGTGAAAGTAACATTTTTGTCATTTCATCATTGAATTTTGTTTTGTCATTGATAAGTGTTAGAAAGTTTTAATTTTAGTCAAATCTTTGTCAACGTTTCAGTCCTAACTAAGGGAAATCAATATAAAAGGTTGTAGTTTAGATGTACACTTCCACACAAAGGTGGCTGATGTTAACCGTAAGTAGCTCATACAATGCCGTCTAGCTCAACCGAATTATGAAGTTATCAGCACTGCTCTGAGATGAGTGTCACTGCTTGCAAAGCGAGAGCAGGCACCATGACAAGTAACGTTAAGTTTTCCCAATGCAATCAAATCAATCATGCAATATATATTTATCGTGACCTTGGCAGACATGGTTTTAGCTAGATTTGGAGCTCTCACACGGTTACCTTTTAGCATGTTCAAATTTTACTGTAGTTGCCTGCCATTTGCAACAAATTCAGCAGGCACACAGAAAAAAATCTACATCAGATAAGAAATATACAAGAAGAAAAAGGGAATTTGTATGAAGTGAATAGTTAAAAAGTAAAACAATCAATTCCTTGAGAAGGAAACTTATAGGCATGCTCCCATATAGCACATATTGTAAAACACAACTGAACGTTGAGCCTCCTCTCCAAATGGGCTACCTCAATTCAATAGTATGAGGTTGCCCATTCTGACAGGGAGAATGTACTGTTCATGCGTTACCTTGTTTTGAACTAAAATCATTTTTTTGAACACATTAAAGCATTGTCTGTGAAAGCCTGACCTTGTTAAAAATAAAAACAGTATTACTTCATCGTCATGTGTCGACCTTGATCTTATGATTAGGAGGCACTACCGATCTAGTGGCAATAGGCCCCCTTTTCAACAAACAGGGTTTGGACCGCAGTCCGCTTGTACGGCAGGGGTAGGTTCTGCGTGCTAGGTGATCAGTCAAATAACTGTGATGCATCGCAGCACGTTTGCCCTGGGGAATGCATTTCTGGTTTGCTTGAGGTTTGACCAGACATATTCAATATTACATAAAAAGGCTAGTGAAAGCCATTTTACTCTTTGCCTTGTTGATGTTCCATGGTATAAAACCCCCAGAATTGTGTTACACCTGTCAAGGTCCTGAGCTAACTGTAGTAAGGGTTCTAGTTGAGGCTCAGTGTCCTACTCTGTTGTTGTTTGTTAAGAGCTACTAACTCCACCACGCCACTAACAACCATTTAGGTCACAGCCACTGACCTCAGGACTCTTTTGGTAGAGAAAGGGCACAGTATACAAAGACTGTTGCCATTGAAGTGGCTTGCATAATCAGTAGTGCTGACATAAACAATGGTCTCTTTCCAAGATTTGAAAAGTTATATTATTCCAAGCCATTGAGAAAAAGATTGAAGCTGCTCATCCACTAAAAAGACAGCATCACAGCATCAAGAGCAGAGCTGCATTTTTTCTCCACTTCTTCAAAGCATGGCTCTAATTGGAATAGCTGCGAACAGAGGACATTTGATATCTTGGCTTGGTGTTTATTGCCAGTTTTATGGAGCACATCATAACTTATTTCTAGATGTTGCAATTGGGATAATCAAAAATCTTGCAATTGAGGGATTGAAGCAATTTGTTTTTCAGGTATTTTTAAGATCCATGATTTGATTGTTAGTTGTGACATGTTTTTGGCTTTTTATATGATTACTTTAAAATGTTTATGAGTTGATCAAGTGAGTCCTATGTCTAAATGATTCACGTCTACCCGTCCCTATTGTGAGTGTTAAGTAATTGTAAATTTGGACCACAGGAGCGTGTGCGTGCGTGCGTGCGCGTGTGTGTGTGTGTGAATTAACACAGAGGCCAAGTGTAGGAGGCAATTACCATTGGAGTGAAGTCACTGCCATTGCCTCTGCAGCTGGCGGTCCAACTGGCACATGTCCTGTGTTTTTAGTTAGTTAAACCAGTGTTACAAGCACGTGCAGATCCACACACCAAATCACAGGCCCTCAACCCATTTAGTTTTTGGCCTCTGCTCTTTTCAAATAAATGTAAAATGCCGGAGGAAGTGTCATTGAAGTTGTATCTGTAATCGAAGCTGTCAACAAACACAAAGCTGGAGATCATACTACATTATGCAATCTTGTCTCTGCTTTCCCCATATCCTCTCTGCTTCTTTTAGATGTATAAAGCACAAGCTTCCTCAATTGTACATTGTTTGACCGACTGCACACAGGCATGGAAAGATTTGTGTTTCAAACCCTTTATAATGATATTGCGCTGCCGTTGAGACTGGCATAGAGTGGGGTCCTATAGTATGCTGATGCATTCCTCTAAATTGAACTTTGTGGATGGAATTTTAATCAGCCCTCACCAGTGTCCTGGTCATGGAGGGTCTCAAAATAAGCTCATGAGGACATAGCTGTGTTTGTCACTTTTCAGCATTGAAATTACAGAATCTGTTGATATGATTCACTTTTGGTAAAAAGACTTAAGTTTGTAAAAATGACATAAGACTGACTCTAAAAGAAGAAATCTATATTTGTAGAAGCCCTGCGATGGACTGGCGATCTGTACAGGGTGTACCCTGCCTCTCGCCCAAAGTCGGCTGGGACAGGCTCCAGCCCCCCCGCAATCCTGTATAGGATAAGCAGTGCTGCTAATGGATGGATGGATGTCTTTGTAAAGGAACTGAATTGTGCTTCGGTAGAACACAAAATACGCCCTCTTTCTGGTGTTTGTTTTTATGTAAATATTTTATTCTTTTATAATGCAGCATTGCACACAAGCACGTTGTAGCCAGCCAGGCTTCCTGTTGCTGTTTCTACTGTTACTTAAATCATGCTTTCTGCGTCACGGGTTGTTTATGTTTCTCACATATTTCGGCTCAATACTGCACAGCACCTCAGCAGTTATTTGCAGTAGGCTAATAATTCTATGTTAAAATGAGTGGGCCTGCACAGGAAAGGATGTAATAGATCTTGCTTACAGTCAGGAAGTGTCTTGTAGAACAATTATTGCTTGGAAGTTGTACTACTGGTCCCTGTTTTCCCTGGTCCTGCCTTTGTTTGTGTTGCCCAAGGACAAGCACTGAGTTGAACTAGCCTACTGTAGTTCACTGGTTCAATCAATGAAGGTCCTCATGTTTTACCCAAGTATTTTGGCCAAACTGTTGAATACAATCTTTTTCAAATGCACCACAGTGCTGAGTTAATGATGTCTGAGATAACCCATTTTCACTTGCTCTCATTGCAAGATCACTCTTGAATCATAAAGGCCTACCTTTTATTTGTTTTTTAGTTTGGCTATCTTACACCATGTTGAACGCAACATTTAGAACCAGTTGAAATTTAGACAATGTCACATTTGTTTTAAAGCGTTTCAAGCAAGGCTTTTGAGCATGTTAGCTTCATAGTGCAGGACCAAAAGGTATGTTGTGCTCAAGAAGTTTGAAGATGTATTATTTCTTAATACAATACCTATGCTCATGTTTGACTGCCAGTGTTTCTGCCTCTACTACTATGTAGAGTAATACATTCAGCTTCCTGAGATGCAGTACCAATACAAAATTAGGTTGTAATGAGTTTGCCAAATTGCTGTTTTGAAATGCCTCTGTGTGTATAAATATACCTGTGGCCTGTGGACACCTACAAATGTCCTTTTCTCATGAATTATTGATTGTCGGGGTATGCATTTTTTAAAACTGTTAGGGAAACCAGGCACCGTCACTACAGTAATGGCATGGTTACAAACAAACTAACAAACAGTGGTCCGATTCTGCCTGAACGACGTGAGTGTGAACTTCAAACTGTTGCGTGCACTTCTATAACTTTGGTGCAGCACCATGGACAGGATTACTATTGTGGACCAAGCCAAGCTGCTGGAGATGCAGCTGGCAGCCATGCAGATCATTAGGCTGCTGATAGCTGACACACCCTTAGTGGTAATAATAGGTGGAGATATATGTTTTGGTTAAGCAATGTAACAATGTCTGTCTTGCCTTTCTATTATCTTTTGTGGAAGGCATAGCTAAATAAACTGTATTAGGTTTAGTATTAGAAGAATTAAGCTAACACGATGTGCGTAAAAGACTTATTGGAAACCTTGTTGTTTTGGCTGATGACCTATGTTATATCCTGCTATTTTTTCTGCTGAAATGCAGGGCGAGAAAAACAATGGCTTCGACGTCCTCTACCACAACATGAAGCATGGCAACATCTCTTCCAAGGAGCTGTCAGACTTTATCAGAGAAAGGTAAGAAGATACCAGTGTCAAGGGATGCACCATGTCAGGGAATTGTGTTGGAGGAAAGCTCAATTCATGCAGTGTGGCTGGTGCTGCATAATGGAAACTATTCCCTAATTCCTTGCAATTTATGGCATTATTTGATTTATTTGTGTTAGCATAATTGTTATAAGAATCCGTCCTCAGAAGCAAAATACTAATACTTTGACATTAAGGCCGGGTGCACTTGAATCAGCCCAAATGATGTCAGTTAATGATGTTGTGTATAGGCTTGGTTTAATAGCTGTTCCCCAATATCCTTACGTTATGTCATTCCAACACAGCAGTCTGGTTGAGGACTTGAGATTACACCACTTCTGGCTGCTGTGCTTATTGGAGTTGATTCAACTCCTGCGCTTTGCTAGTTAAACATTATGCTGATGGTAGGAATTTTTTTCCCACCCAGTTTCCGGCTGTCTTCTGGCTCAGTGGTTATGTAAATGAGATGCTATGGAGAGACTTTGCCTTGTCTCTGGATTTCACCGGTCTTCTCTGTTAATCCAGCACCTGCCTGTGGAATGTGCTTTACGACCCTAGAACCCTAGGAATAATTTTAACTCTCGGAAATTAACCAACCGGCGTTGTAAACTGATCTATTGACATGACAGAGAGCATCATTTTATTTTGCAAGGGCAAATGAAGTCATAGCACAATGGTCCCTCTCACTGAGAGAAGACATTGTTTCTTTAGACTGCACATAGGGTGTTTAGCTGCAGACCGGCAGTTTCTACATACAAACTTACAGTGTGTAAATTCCCACCATTCCACAAGAGTGTTGGTTCATTGTGAGAGAAGTCTATTTATATAAACGTGCACATGACAAGTCACCATTCGAATTCTACAAGAATTCAAGTGCTTGCCTAGAATTAGCTAAATAAACACAATCATCACGCTGATGGACACAGAATTGTATCATGGAGTAGCCTGAAGAAGTATTTATTGGAAACATTAAAGCTCACTGGTAAAGTCCAGGTTCACATGTCTATGACTAGATCCTAATTCTTCAATCAAATACGATTTTCACTATGTACTTTTGCTTGTCCCCGAGGCAAAACGTCATGGGATTAAGGGAAGATATGAAGGAGAATTCAGAAGGACTTATGAACAAAAAATTTCGTTGCTCTAGAAATCTAACTGCACTTTCTAGGCTTCATGATCATGCAACGGTTGTTTTCGTGGGTCGTGCGTGTATAAACTAGAGAGAGCCTGTTAATGATCGTAGCCTACAAAATCATCTGAACTACTTTGCCTGTGTATTGTCACCGTGTTCATGAAGGCAAGCCAGATGAATATATTACCCTGCCTACTTTATTACCGAGGTTGGAATTAAAATTTAAAAAGTTTAAACTGGTCACAAATGTGGAGCGTCCTTATCCCCTGTCAACTGATATTAATAGCCATGCATGAATCCCAAGTAATGTGATCGGATGAAGCCTAGTCATTAAACGTATGCAAGTTATACGCTTCCATGTAAGTCATTCAAATCTGCTACTATAGTTACATGTTTCATAATTATGATCACATGTTGACGTTTGAAAACATATAGCTTAGGCATAATAGAAAGATAGGGAGAAATATACTATGGAAAATGTTTAATAAACAACTAGGCTGTATGGTCTGAATCCTTTGTCTTGTCATTTTGATCAACTGAATAGTGTCGCTTTAAATATTGTTGCTACAAGGAATTGTGCGATGGCATTTGCTTCTTTCATTTAGTAAAGGATGGTTCAGTGTATCCTATGATAAAGTACACAAGTTCGAAAGTATTGATGCACCTTTTCGTAGCACTTGGAGTATTCAAACAGTACTTAGGTTAAGCTGTTTCAGTCTGATGAGCTTGTAGCTCTCTCTGGTGGCCAAAATCACAATGTGCAGTTGAGACTGAAGTATCGAATTAAGACTCTGGCCTGGAACAATTTAACAAAGGCTAGTATTTTGTTTAGTCATTAAATGTTTGTTTTAGTCCTGTGATAGACTGGTGACCTGTATATGACGTACCCCGCCTCTCACCCTATGTTAGCCGATTTGATGGACTGGATGGATGGATGTTTGTTTTAGTTTATAGTTGTATAGTGGACACAAAGATGTGTAAATTTGAAGTGATGGTGTAATTTGGAGGAAATACGTTTGGTAATACGTTCAGTGCATCCCGTCTGCTATCTGTTAATTCTCTGTGTCCTAAAGATATATTTGTTTTTAAGTCTCTGTGTCTGTGCACTGCTGATGATCTTTGATTTGAAGGTTGATTGGCATGATAACATCAAAGAGGCCTAACCTGTGTTTAAATTTGATTATTTAAACTACCTTAGGCCCAGTATTTGAGACTAGTTGTGACTAAAAAGTAGAAGAAACTTCGGTATACATTTTTTGTATTTAAATTCTTTATGGGTAACCGTCAGAGAGTAGGTCTCTTTTCCAGATAAATTAATTTAAGGCAGAATAGGAAAGTGTACCCGAACGTTTGATTGGGGCTGTATAAATTACAGCAATAAATAAAAATGCAGAAAATAGAAAAATTGCCTATTATAAAAAATGTACAATATTTACAATACAGTACAATATTTATGTTTCTGAGGCAAAAACTAATTTTGCGCGTCCTTCAGTTTTTTATGCTTATAAGGAGATAGAGTCCTGTGAGCATATCCGTTCAACTGAAAGTGGTTTTCCAATGGCCAATGCTGATACACAGAGCAGAGCGGGTGAATGCCAATGCTGATTATACAGAACAGGGCGTACGATGGCCAATGTACAAGACAAATATATACATATACATTGTTTATTTTTGGGTGTCTTTTGTTCCCTGGTGTTTGCTCAGGAACATACTGCCATAAAATACTATATTCCTGAATATGTCATTATTAAAGTAGGTTACATTTAAGGTCAGTATTTGGGTTAAAAAATCTTACCAAAGAAAAGTTGGCTGATTCATTGTATACATTTTTAGTATACTGATTCTTGAGAGATGGGCCAAAACACATCCTGCAATTGTAGTTGTAATTAGATTTAAAATAAAATAATAAAATAAAATAAACATTACTTTGATGTTATGAAGGATTATTAGCAATTAAGAATATATTAAAAACAACTATCCCCTTCAATTAAACGTAATCATTATTATTTTATCTATGACACTTGTTTTCATCTCACTACATCTAAAACAATGTGTAGAGTGTGTAAAAAACATGCTCCTAAGTGTGTGCATGTGCGCTCATTGTATGGGGGGGTGTGTCTTATTCTTATATTAAGGAAGTATCTTAATTGTAGGAAATACAGGTTAAAATAGTAGAATGTTTATTCCAAAATTCGGTTGTGATTGTATTTCTTTTGCCTTTTTCAAGTCATTCAGTCAAGATCACAATTGTTAAAGATGTTTTTCAATTTTTTCGCTAGATCTTTGATATTGATGCTTCGGTGTATTGTCACAGCCCTACATCAGTTAGCCTGCTTGTACCTTTACAATGCCACAGTAATAGTTGCTTACAGGGAAAGAATAATTTGTTTTTCTTCTTTCAGGGCTACCATTGAGGAGGTATATGCCAGGTCTATGACCAAACTTGCCAAATCAGCAAGCAACTTTTCACAGCTCGGGTAAGTGTGACCGAATGTGTAAATAGACTAAGCCTGGCACTGTAAGACTGTGTGAGGTCAAATAGTTCCTAGTGTCTGATGTACCGGTCTCTGTCTTTGTGTCTGTGGGCCCACCAGCACTTTTGCCCCAGTGTGGGATGTATTCAAGACGTCCACTGATAAGCTGGCTAGCTGTCACCTCGAGTTAGTGAGGAAGCTGCAGGAGCTCATCAAGGAGGTACAGAAGTATGTGGACGAACAAGCCAAGGCACACAAGAAGGTGGGTGCTACATGAGCTCAGTCAGTCAGTCAGCAGTTAGTCAGTCAGTCAATCATTCTGAATTGATGTCTGACTGTCTGTCTGCCTGCCTGCCCGCCTGGCCTTGGTCTTGGTCAAGGTAAGGCTCTTAATAAGCGTTGCCACATGGTGAAGCCTTTGAGTTTTGTAAACACTCTCCCATCTTGGCCTGGGTTCAGTTTATCTCGAATGAGCTGTTAACTTCACAGGGCCCTTCCTTCTACCACACTCATCTCAATCGGCAACAAAAGATAAATACAAATGACAGCTTCCCCATTGTATTATATTGTCTCGTGTGAATGAGAGGGTGACTTTACAAAACCCAGGACTCTTTTAGGACTGAGCATGACAAACGTGACACCCATGCTTTGGCTGGTTGCTCCCGTGAGAGACTTGAGTTGGGAGGCTCCAGGGTTTTTCACATCTCTGCTGTAGTCGTCGCTCTGGTGCCAAGTCACACCACACCAGGCCTGTGTCTCGTGCCTAACAAGGCCGGGAATCAGCAAAGCCCTGTTTGTGCAGTCAGCGCGACTAATGGAGTCAGTAATACTTTATGGCCACCGTACCTTTTCCTCAAGTGTGTTGTCAAAGGAGTCCCTTTCACCGTTTACGTGTGTAGATATACCCACAGTCAAAGCAATGGACTTTGAACTATACTTGCAAAGGCCTATTGCACGAATGTTTTTATATGTACCACTGGCATAGATATTGCTTATGTCAAACACAAACTCACACCTATTCTGGGGTGTGTGTGCGCAATGGTGTGTGCACGTGTGCAGACCAAGGAAGAAGTGGCGTCCACGCTGGAGGCCGTCCAGAGCATCCAGACCATCTCTCAGGCCCTGGCCAAGTCCAAGGAGAACTACAACGCCAAGAGCTTGGAACATGAGCGACTCCGCAAGGAGGGCGCCGCCCAGAGGGACATGGACAAGGTGGGCCACAGACATACACATGCTGATACTGGAGTCACAGTTCATCAGCTCCTATAATGAGGCTCTCTCTCGCTCCCTCTCTCTGCTGTCCTCATAGGCCGGCATCAAGACCAAGAAAGCCACAGAGTCCTACAAGTCCTATGTGGAGAAATACGCCACAGCCAAATCTGAGTTTGAGCAGAAGATGGCAGAGACAGCACAGGTAACTCTGCGTTGCAGAGTTTACCAGTCATCACAAATAATTGTTTTGTTGTTGTGACCATTCAAACAGTTCACTGCAGGTTGCCTCCGTTAGGTTCATTATTGCCAAATCACTCGTTCACGTTGCTCAATTGGCTCATTTCCACCTAGCACTACTAACGTGTTGGGTTAAAGCCGAATGGTTATTTTTGCGTTTCTACCGGTAAAGTTGTGTATGGGATGGATCCCGTTCCGTCCTGCTTTTCGCTACCCTTATGTTGAGATTTATTGCACACAGACCCAGTCCCAAAATGCGGAACGTGAAGCACATAAGACCATTGATTGGTCAACAGAAATTGTCACTTTGTAAGCCATCTTTGTTTAGCCAAAGAGGCATTTTCCTCGTCTGCATGAAGTAGCATTTCCCATACTCTTGTTTATTTCAGTGTTATTTTTCTTTGTTAGTTTTGCCTTTAATTAAAAATCAAAGCTTTTGTCTTTTTTCTAATCAATATCCTCACTCAAAAAAGAAAGAATGCCTAACATTCAATTTCCTTCATTGCAATTCTTATGTTTTTACTTTGTCGCGTTCACTATTGTGTCATGATAGTTATGTGGCCATGAACCCTGCCTACGTTTTAGGATGCCTGTTTGCGGTGGACACGCAGTATAGCTTTTCCCATGTGTAGCAACCCGACCCATTATCTAAGGTTTGGTGGAAGTGAGACAGATATGTCACAAGTTCAGTGTGCCGCAGCATGCTTCATGGCCCCTGCTGAGTTTGTGAGTGTGTTTTGTTGTTCCATGCCATGTATTGTCTCGGGTTTATGTTTTTTCCTCCACAGATGGAATCATTGTGGAAAGTTATGATTGGAACCATCTGAAATGGCTTATTAGATACACTCCAAATTCAAGTCAGATCAACAGAATTCTCTTCCGCCAACCACAGCAGTGTGGCCAGCAGAAACATTTTGAGTTAGCCCCAGCATTTTCCAGTTTGCGTCTTCCCCGCTGGATAAACCGGCATGGCAGCAACACATCCTGGATATCGTTCCACGGCTCACCTCCAAACTAGGCACATGCACACTCAGCTTTTCAACACTGCGCATGTGAGACGTTATCCAAAATACCACATGTGTGCACTTTGTGAATGTGTGTGTGTGTGTGTGTGTGTGTGTTTGTGTGTGTGCTTATAAGTAATCAGGACGACCCCCCCCCTTCACCCCCACGGTTTCCATGCTGGGATTTTCCTGTTCCTGATTGTTTCTAGCCAGCCTGTGTCTGTTTACCCCATGGCCCAGGGCTTTGAAGCGAGTGAACACCAATGTTCCAGAGCTTTTTTTCCCCCAGTGTACTGCGGCAACTTTTGCAAACCCAGAAAATGAGCCTTGCTCTGTCGGTTCCACATAATTGACACCTTGTGCCGTGGATCAGTGTGCAGGGAGTCCTAGTTTCTAGACCACCCATGGAACGCAAACACACAGAAAGTGGCTAAAAAAGGAAAAAGCTCTTCCTAAAGTGGGATGTGTACAGGTTACTGGCGGTCAATTGATGCCGCGGGTTTGTGTTCTTTTGCGTCATATTGAACACCATAACCCCGCCATCAAATGGTTCTCTATTGTCTTGCTCTTTTAGCAATGTTTATGTATTATGAATGTCCCATTTTTGTGAATTAATCCAACCTACTGCCGCCTCTCTCTCGCTCTCTTACAGAAATTTCAGGACATTGAAGAAAGCCACATTGTCCACATGAAAGAGATCATCCAGTCATACTCGCAGTCTGTTGACGAGACACACATTCAGATAGGGGAGGTGGGTTCACACACTCACAAACACACGCGCACACATATGTGCACTAAAACCAACACGCACACATAAACACGTGCACCAATACCAGCACACTTACACACACACACACACACACACACCCTTGCTCACACATTCCTTTGGGTGGGGTGGATGTCTGAATGCTCCAATGTTTTGGCCAGAGGGTTCACAAAGCGTCAGATCAATTAGTGTTGTCTTTGATCTCGCTAATCGTTTCACTGAGAACCAGGAAGCATTCCATTCAGCCCTTTACACCGACCAATTAAAAACCGATCAAAACTCCCTCCACCGATCTGAAACACCTTCTGCATGCAAGCCAGACACTTTACCAAGGACAAACAGTGACTAGGGTTTGTTAGGAAAGCGGTTTAGAAGTCAGCGTGTGTGTGAAGCCTGGCGTCGAGTCAGCGGGTCAGTTGTGAAGCTCCTCAAAGGATTTTAAATCCAACCAAATTTTATTTCAATTACAGCAATCGGTTTTTACAGCTGTACAGTTTATTTTGTCCATGGAGGTAAAGAAAATAGAAGTTCTTGCATTATTTATATTTTATGGCCTCCAGTGGTCAGATTCTAACCTACTCTATATCTGCTGTCTGCTGTAGCAGCTTATATGTGCCAACAGGAGGTGCCACAGCCCTGAGTTGGTTCTCCTTTTCAAAGGTAGCATGAAAGTACCAGCCCAAGTGGGCGAGTGCCCTCCCAAACAGCTGGTAAACTACAAGCAGCCCCAGTTATGGTGATTCCATTATGAGGCGCCTGTAGGCCAGGCTGTATGCAAGCCTGAAAGCATGGCAAGGCAGTGCACGGAGGAAAGGAAATGAAAAGGAGGAGGGAACAGGGAGAGGGGCACAATGGCCGGTCTAAACGTGCAAGATACTGCTCTATCAGTTAGACACACACATTTTCTCAGATATGCAAACGCACACACACATAAAGATTGCCCCAGTTATTTTGTTAGTCTACGACTGTATGGATCGACAAATGCATTGCCTAAAATGTATTATCTAAACCCCTCTGAAACAGATGACAACATAGTTCATACTGACAATGCAGTCAGACACAAACCCCCTGTTGCTTCATTCATTCCATCCCACTGTCTAGAAACCCTCACCCTCCTCTCCTGGTTAGCTGACAGTGTGGTTCCATGTAGACCTGGGACGGCTAGGGTGGGCCGGGGTGGGCCAGTGACGTGGCAGTGCCATTATCAGCTCCACTGGGATGAAAGGAAACTACAGGGCTGGAAGAAAAGAGAAGAGGAAGTGAGGAGACAAAGGGAGGATATCCAAAGAGATAAAGAATGGAGTGAAAAGAAGGGGTAACGAGAGAAGGTAAGGAAACAATAGAGAAGTAGGAAACAGAGGAAAAGACAAGGATAAAAAGACAGGAATGAAACGAAAGGAGATGATCAACGTACCCTAAATTACGAAAATATTAAGTTGGGTAGATGAAGAGGAGATAGATGTACAGTAAATTAGAAGGACCAGAGACAATAGACAAACAGTAAATTAGAAGGACCAGAGGAAATAGATTTACAGTAAATTAGAAGGACCAGAGGAAATAGACATACAGTAAATTAGAAGGACCAGTGGAAATAGACACACTGTAAATTAGGTGGGTAACAGTACTTTTCAATAAATTATTCAAGGCTGTCTCTGTGGTTAGACATTTTGATCCCTAAAGTCTAAGTGACTGTCCCAGTTATGTTGTTTGTCCGTCTATGCAATGCTGATTTGCATGCTACACAGCTTAGCCACAAAGGGCAGGTGTGTGTGTGAGAGAACGAGTTGCCCTTAAAGGTGGAAGCATGATATAGTTTTCTGTGGATGTGCTAAAATCACTGCCGGTTGGGAGGAGTTTTGTGTGTGTGCGTGTACGTGTGAATGTGCCAAGGAAAACAATGAAAGTCACGCAGGTGACCACCAAGCACCACAGTGCTTTTCCTCACGGCAGCAGCACCTGACAGATTGCGTGTGCTAGAGTGAGCATTCCACCTCGCCACAGCAACCCCATCCCCTGTCTCCTTCACTAGGGCACAGGGGGCTAATGCACTTCATTTCGCTCGAGGGGCCTGAAGGTAGGAGGCACATGTGTGGGTGAGTGTGTTTGCGTGTGTGGCAAAAATGGTGGAGGCATTCTGTTGTGCCTACAGTGTCACGCACATGTTAAGGGTTTGTTGAAATGGTACAAAGTCAGTTCCCCAACGGATACACACACACATCCAAAACAAACAAACAAACAAACAAACAAACAAACACCACGCCATGGGTCCTTTGGCGCCCATAGGGCATGGGGCGACCACGCTCACGACATCAATAGCCTGTCTAATGGAGCAGAATCCAGCCAAAACTATCTGATGTTATTCCAGTCTCTTTAGGCCAAGGCATATGAGGGCTGAATACCAAATCCTGCCAACAATAGTCTGGATGTGATTGTCTTTGGGTTGCGGGATAGTGGACACTAAAACAACAGCTTTTCTCTCTCAGGTCCGTTTCAATCTTCAAATTAGCATTTATATTTTGCCTCGTCCTGCTGAGTGGCTTGTTCAATAAGGCACAGCCAACTCAATTTTTCCTCCTTATGCCCTCTGCCATACACCGGAATGTTGCCATGATCATTCATTCATTCAAGAGCTTGGCCCCAAATATTTTGAGTCTATCCTTGAATATATTTTAGAAATATGTGCTTGGTTTGATAAACACTTTGTGAATGCTCTGGCCTTTGACAGAGCACATGACATTTCACAGAAACATTTAGAACATTCAAAATAAAGTGATATTTACGAAAACATTCATAAGAGAACAATATCTATACCTTATTTGTAATTTTAACAATTCTGTAAAAAAACAAAAATTGCTAACACAATTAATCTAATTACACAAGTTCCTAGTTACATTCAAATGAGGGGTCTGGGCTAAGCCCATGTCTTCTACTCCTAAAAACTCATACAGAATAATGCCATCTAAAGAGTGTTTACTGTGATATGGGCTTGATGTGCAGGTCCACACAGAGTTTGTGAGAAACATGGAGAACACGTCGGTGGAGAGTTTAATCCAGAAGCTGACAGAGAGCAAAGGAACCGGCAGGGAGAGACCAGGTGAGAACTTCCCTGAGCCACTGACCTGCTAGTGATACTAAAGCAATCGTGTAAGTACGCATGTTTATGTATGTACATTTTCTAGCGACTACATTCAATGTAAAAGTGAAAAGGTCCCTGTCTATTGTAGTAAACAATAGGAACATTTGGCCCCCTCGCACCTCTTTATGGCTGAAAGTAGTGCAAAGGACAAAGTGCTAATGGATGGATAACTGAACTGTCTGGCATGCTTTGTGCGGGTGGAAAACTCAGTATAAGAACTACCTTGTGTCACCTGGCCTTACCTATGGAGTCAGTGATGGGGAGAGAATAAGCCCATGGACCCAGCCAATTAAAAAGGGGGCCAGGCCAATCTCCGAGTCATTCGTAGCAATCTGCAATAAAGGTGTGTTGGCCCTGGAATTCCTTTAATCATGTGACTTCTGTGGGCCGGGCCTAAGGAGCCTCAGCCTTTTGGGGTCAGGGCTTAACAATGTCTCTTGTGTAAACTTGGCCATGCCACAGTAATCACGACAAAGTTGTGCTAAACCCCTTAAGACTATTTTTCTCGTTTTCAATCCCTCTAGCCCTCTCTCTCTCTCTCTCTCTCTCTCACTCTCTCTCTCTCTCTTCTCCCTGTTCTCTATTGCGTTTTTATTCTCGCTATATGATTAGATGCTCTCTAATTCTTTCAGCTGAACACAGCTACACACCGTGTCGCTCCGGGGCCCGTGTCATTAGGAACACCTCTCAACGGGCCGTGGAGATGGAGGGGGCCGCTCGGTTTTCCAGGCCCCTCTGCTGTTCTACCTTAGGGAGCGGACTTGAAAGGTGCCCCGGCTCTGCGGCGTTTATGTGTAAACATACGGTGACCCCTGTGTCCTACAGGGGCCAACCTGCTCATTTGTTTTGACAGCGGAATTAATTGAGGCTAAAAACAGTTGGAAAATTCCTCTAGTATCAAGCTGTGCATTAGAGATTGCGTCGTGGCCTCACTGCTGTCAGGAATAATAACCTCTCGGTCGCTCTGATTAAATACAGAGAGAGAGCTATAGAGTGAGAGGTGTGTTATCAAAGTTAGGACTTAGATTCAGGGGTCAAGAGGGGGGGGGGGGGGGGCAGGGGTTTGATAAAAATATTTGAAAAAAGCTACAGTAGGATAAGTGGTATGGAAGTCTAACATTTCCTCATCAATTTAGCTTCAACATAGTGAAATAAGTATGTTATTATATTATCAGCTTAAATTCTTAATTATTATTTTTTATAGCGAGAGAGAGAAGAGTTGAATAAAGGCTCTACTGCGGAAACAATCCCAAAGTGACACGCTGCGTGGTAGGGGGTAGGGGAGGGTTTGGAGAGAAAGGGACGGTTTGGAGTGTTCACCGATATCCAGCTGAGCTGTCAACTGGCGGCGGTCCAGACACGCAACCCCCACAACCCCTCCCCCAGCCAGTCCAGCTCTCCCTCCGCCTATCTTGCAGTTACAGCGCCATGTGAAGCATATGTAATTTTAAAAAAACAAAAAAAATTATCCTCCGCTCATGCGTGTGAGAGGGAGAGAGAGAGAAAGAGAGAGAGAGAGAGAGAGAGAGAGAGAGAGAGAGAGAGAGAGAGATTATTCTGACATCTACATGCTATATTCTCTGTTTTAAAAAAATAAACAATAATTTCACATTTCTCCAATGCTCTTCCTGAATCAGGGAACATTGTCTGGCTGTGAGAGCTGTTATTTTTAACCGCTGGTGAGTGTAAATATTGTCAGAGTCAATAGTAGGAAGCTAATAAGGAACATTTCCTGCGTGCTGTCACTCCTATTTTCCCAAACTACTCGCTGGTATTGCAAGACGCTGGAGATACTATAGCCCATAAGCCTTTACTTAACCCTAGAACCCTTGCTTCCTTTTCCACTAAGCTCATTCTCTTGTTGAGTAGTTTTTGGATTGAGAATGGTGTTTCTGTATTTATTGGGGCCCAACACACCCACAGAAGTGACGTCAGGTGAGTGTGTGAGTCCGTCGGACCGACGTTGCACAGTAGGGTACACGGGTCATTGTGGTACTTTTATCATCTCCACCTAGCGTGATGCATGCCTCGTGACTCACCGCTTCCCTGCGCTTCAGTCTGCATGTGCACGCGCTGAACAATGCATCAAATGTTTGGCTGACTGTCCTCCAGGGGCGGCTGCCTTTGCAGCCATGTTGGTGTATATGTTTGAGTAAAATATCATTAGCTTAGTTTATTCAGGTCAAGGCATTTTAGAGCACTGGAAATAATGCCCGAGGCCCAACCCCCCTCCTTCCTCCCCATCCCTCTCTCTTCTCGCGTGTCTCTCTCTGCTGGCTCATAGAGGTCTGGTTGTACACACAGACTGCGTGCCCTCGTGGTTGTGCATTAGCTTTCAGAAAGATAAACACAAAGGAGAAGGCTCCAAAGGGCACATGGAGGGGCTGGATCTGTTCTCTGTGGGCAGGGTCGGCTCTGGCTCTTTCAGGGTAGTCACGGAACCACGCACAGCTCCATGGCCGCTGAGCAAACAGTACAACAAACCTTGGAGCACTAAGGGCCGTGGGTTGCTATCATACTCCCTCTTGTTCAAACATGGAGCATGGAGCCACGGCTTGACCCCCTTTCAGAGGATTCGGAGGCCACTGATCGACATTGAACATCCAGTGCCAATGTGGCCTCTGATCTGCCCAGATGTGCTTTGGTGTGTGCATGCACGGATTCTGTGTGTGTCAGCGTATGTTCATTAATTTCCCTAGATGAAAAAAAATTGCTCTTTTTTAATTTGACTTTAGAGACATGGCAAGCGAGGCGCTCTCAAGTGCAAGAGCTTGGAGGGAAATATCAATAATGGATGAGCATTAAATTAAGCGTGAACTTTGTTGTTTTTCGCAGGATTTCTTTTATACTAACAAGTCCTATGCCTAGTTTATAGCCAAGTAGTATATAATGTTTATTACACCAAGTTGATTAGACCATTTGTTGGTTTGGGATTATCTATGATTTAAATACTTAATACTCATACCCATTTAGTTATCATGCTGGTGTTGTCTGGTCAAGTGTGCGTTTGTGTGTGGGCCAACAACTGTGTCCTCACAGACCAGACAGTGGGAATGTATTTGTGTAATGTGGAAGTACTGCTGAACAGAATAATGGTTGTCCCTCTTTTTCTGCTCGGGGAGTGCTGATATAGCTGGAGCGGTGGTTGTCTTGTTCTAAGAGAGTCCTATACCAAACTATTTTTCTCATCAGGGAAGAAGACACGTCATCCACATGTGTTGTTTATGTCATGTTGAAAAAGC
This sequence comes from Galaxias rostratus, assembly GCA_036024795.1. Lineage (NCBI taxonomy): Eukaryota > Metazoa > Chordata > Actinopteri > Galaxiiformes > Galaxiidae > Galaxias > Galaxias rostratus. Next base: position 3,897 of record JAVQJS010135023.1, on the reverse strand, counting down.
CTATAATTTACCCCATGTGTGCGTGTGCGTGTGAGGACATCTTACCAGTGGCCGTAGAAACCCAGTTGACTCTACTGTCGACCACACCTGCCCTTTGGGATCAGATTTAGCTTGTTTGAATACCTACTCCGTGCGTGCGTGCGTAGAGTATGTAATAGTTGTGTGATGTCCTGTCACGGCAGTCTCAGCAGTAGGTCATTCACCCTTTCAGTGCCAAATGGACCTTACTGATTGTTTTCCCTCTCATTAGGGCCCATTGAGTTTGAGGAGTGCAACACAGCTATTGCCACTGAAGGTAAGTCTAATGTCCACCAAGAAGTACACCGTTAAAAGCTCACAGCATCATGCACTAATTGGTTAAAGGGATTGGAAATTGCTTGGTAATTCAGTGTCATGAACACAATTCATTTAATTTCAAAATGGTTTGCTCGTTTTGTTCAAACAGTCAGTCTAATCCCGACTTGATCAAATTGGTGTATATTTCATTGATTTGAGTAAGTCGGGTTTTTATTCTGGGCAGTTCATGCGCATGTGATCACAAAGTTGTTGATATAGTCCACACCTGGTGCCTTGTCTGGTTTGTGTTGTTAGCTGCCAAACCTAGGAAGAGGAAAACATTTGCAATCCCAGGACGGAGGAAAGACAAAGACACAGACTCCACGTGAGTCAAAAATGCCATTTGGAGATATTGACTCCTGTCTTTCTGTATACTTTGAATATGGAATGTGCTAGAGAACCCTTTTTTATCTAGACTGTTGGGTATTAGAGAATAGGTGAGGGAATTATGCTGCAAATTATGTCTAATGAAATCATTGTTTTTTTCTTAGGGAATCGACAGATGTTGAAGCTGCTGTGAGTTCCTTTTTACAAAAATGACATGTGTAATACACATGAATACTTTAATGTATATACTTTATGTGCTTCAGAATTTACAGTCTATTGAAGTTGCTGTTGCCATTTTTTTTGCTGTAGAATAATTTTTCTGTATTATTGTACTGTTTTACTTCACTTTAAACTATAAACTACTATTTAAAAATTATGATTAATTTAAAGTGTCTTTGCTCTCTTTCTATTGTCTACTTTGGGCCTTAGAACACTGCCAACGGAGCCCCTCCCGCACAATATGGGGTCATAGACTTTCAGAATGCTGTACGTGAAGATACACTTTGCATACACACACATACACATATGCATACATAAACCATTGCTTTGCCGCCTTTGAACACATACACAAAATGTCCCATTGTTTAGGAACTTTTCAAAACGTGTTTTATTGTAATAGTGTTGTTTGTTAATAAAAATACTTTTACAAGTACCACCTAACATACAAATTATAATATTAAAAATATGTCTCCTATTTTTCAGAATGTTCCTCAAGTTGATGCAGACGGATTCTGTATCAAGCCTGAAGTCAATGAAAATGATATCCTTATCAAACTCTGTACATTTGAATGCTTGGTCTGATTGTGCTCTTAGAAAATGCACCATGTTTCATGAAAAGTTTTAAGCTATCAGTGCTTACCATTATACTCTAGCCACCATATTGCACTAAATAGAGAAACCCTTAGCTCCTTGGGCCACATGCCAAAGAGAACTCCTTCTACTCGTCAAGTGACTCTGATGACGAGGACGAGCCTAGGAAGTTCCACGTGGAGATCAAGCCCGTGCAGCCGAACAACGGCACGCACCATAGCCGAGCCACCATTGACGAGCTTAAAGCCTCCATCGGAAACCTCACTCTGTCGCCGTCCACCTCGGTGCGCACCCAACAGGCATCCTCCCTTACACACTCACTGGTCACCTCAACATGTGCAAACACACATAATCGACTTCTCAATCTGATCTTTCCAAACCCGCCTGTATGAATACATAAGCCTTGATCCTTATTTGGCATACAGCCATTTTATGGCCCCTGTATCGCCTGTGTTAGCAACACTAGGGGGCAACATGAGCTAGTGCAACGGTTCTGTCTGTGTGGTGCAACAACAGGGCCCAGTTACCCCATATCTCTAAGTTTCTACACCAATTTAACTGTTTCAAAAGTCCTTCATCTCACTTAGATGATCAAGTTTTCTGATATTAACTTAGTAAAGTAGAAAGTGCACTCAGTATGTGTTAGGCTTAGGTTAATCTTTTACCTTATTAGTACTCTTTTAGTGACTTGTAATTATAGGCAAATCAAGTAATAAGTCAGATTGTGCTTGGAGTACATAAGTCAGACATTTGGAAATGATGTTGTCTTGTGTCTGAGGTGAGAAGGTGTTACCGTCCACCGTGCAGAAGCACTCGCGCTAACACGGAGTGGAGACACGTGATTTAGAACTTAGTGGAGCGCAGCAGCATGTAGAGCTGGGTTTGATCCCTGAGCTTGTGCCTGTCGCTGACCTCCTCGTTCCACCCCAGCCTCCCTGGCTGCCAATGTTAAATCACTGCCACTCTCCTCTCACTGCTGTGTATCCTAGAATTAATGTCTGCCAAGAAAAGATAAAGACTTACTCTGTGTGGAGAGGTTGAAGACTGTGTCTGGAGGAAGCTGTTGTTATTGTTGTTGTTGTTGTAGAGTAACGGAGAGGTTGTGCCACATACACACACAAGTACATTCCCTCTCACTGTACATGCTCTGGAATTCCGGTCACAGAATCTCCCCAGCATTTCACTCTCATTCAAATTTTCTGTCTCTTTCTTTCTCTTTTGCTTTCGACCCCTCCACCTTTTCATTACATTGTTTCATTTTGGTTGTGAAGAAAATCTATCTACCCTGATGATGGAAGCATAGGCATATAGAGGATGTATTTTTTGAAATATTAATGAGGATCTTGAGTAAAAATGTGGTCTCACTTTTTCGAGCTAGTTTTTAGCAGACTTGACTCTTCAGATACTTTTACATTCATGAACAAAGTTTTTTTTTATTATTTTTTTTAAGTACTGTTATCTCCTTGACTTATCTCCTGAATACTAGAATGCTCTCTACATGATATATTTCCTAAAACTTTATCCGTCATATCCTCATTCAAAACCATTTTCACTTTTATGTTGACGCAAGAGTTTCTCAGCAAAAGTTTCTCCAGTTAAAAATGTGGTGATGATCATTGCATTACCCTGTCTAAATTATATAGAGCTTTCTTCATATCCCCGCTCACTTTCCTTAACCCTTCTCAGTCTACCCAGCTCTCTGGTTTGGTTCGATTTAGTGGGACACCATTGGAAGCTGGGTGTAGGTGTACTCTTGGAGAGCTGTCAATGAACACGTTTGCAGCTCAGTGCCGGGGGGCTTTAAAGCTTTCGCTATGTTTCCCTGTGACCACATTCCTCTGCTCCTATACCAGGTTTTGGGCCGTTTAATATTTCACCATAAGTTTAATAGATGGAGAGAAACTGTGTGAATAATCTGATGATTCACTGTGTCTAACTCTAAAGTGGAAAATTCTCTTTTCACCTTTTGAAATAGTTAATAATATCGTTTTCAGCAAGAATCCGTTACAAGTACAGACCTTTGTGTAGAGCCAATGTTGCTTGGTAGGACAATAAGGTTTAATTGAATGGAAAATGTTGAACACACTGCTTACATCTTTATCAGGCTTGCAAGGAACTATGTTGTTGACAATGGGGAAAAAAGTACTTAGATGGCTACCAGTACAGGTATTTTAATTTAGTTTATCTTTCTGTATATTAAGAGGAGTTTTGAGTTGCCTCATGAAGAAAAGAAAGGCAAAAGTTCATTGTGACAGCTGTAGTTAATTCATCTGTGTTTACTTTTTCAGGGTCTGTTGCGAATGAACCAATCCAGTGAGTTTTGTGTGTGTGTGTGTGTGTGTGTGTGTGTGTGTGTGTGTGTGTGTGTGTGTGTGTGTGTGTGTGTGTGTGTGTGTGTGTATTTGGTGAGAGGGATGGGCAGGC